>UELU01121909.1:0-12263 GCA_900490025.1 Megastigmus dorsalis
TCTTGTTGACGGCCGCCATATTGGATCTTCTAGGGGTTATAACAAAAAACTGACACCGGCAATAGAAAGGGCATCCTCGAAAACCCCTGAGGTAATATTTTGAAGAAAAAATATCGTACCGTCAGCAATAGGGAATGCGTTGTATAAATCTGAACACCTCAGCGTTAATGGGTTAAAACGCTAAAATAAAAAATTTCAAATTACAATATTTTGGTGAAAAATAAAGATATCCCAAAAAATCCAAGTAGGTTTGAAAGGGGGAGATTAGTACTTTCAAATTCCATATTAGCTTTTGTGGTAGACATTTTTCTTGTTCCGTTACATAACCTCAAAAACAGGTAAAAACGCGTTTTTGCACTTTTAGGTTAGGATATCTTGAAAACTTGACGTACAGGAGCAATTTTGAGTTCGGATTCGGATTCAGCTCATCAAAATCCTTCGGAAATGTTTGGTCTGCTTTCTGGTTTTTGACTTTTGTCAAACTTTGTCGGCCTGAGTAATTATTTCTTTCGTAACATACATCATCGGGGTCGGGGGTGGTGGGGTTTTAATATACAATTAAAATCAACTTTAAAAAGTGTCCGCATAAGTATCTAGATATGCGATTATATATATATAAATATATCTAATGCAAGTTTCTGGGACGGCTTTGTTCGGTAAAATTACTATTTTAGTAATGTTTTCGTGTTTTAATACGCAATAGTGACCAGAAACAGAAGCGGGCGCCGCAGGCGAACATCATTGTGGTCGGGGGTTGTGGGTTTTTAGGTTATTATACAATTGATAAAAATTTATACATCCCAGAAACCAACAAAATCCCAGAAACTTGCGTTGTATAAATATATGATATATATACATACACACACATATATATATGTATATATTTCTCTAGATAGTCTTATGGTAACAATTTTTAAGTGTACCCACTTTTATGGTAACCAAAACATTTTATGGCGACAAGGCTCCATAAAATATCATGGCACCCCCTCTTATGGTGATCGGGTGCCATAAAATATAATGGTATACCATCTTATGGCGACAGCACATTTTCACGATTCAGGCATCGTAACCGCATTTTCACGACATTCTTATGATATGCCCCAGATTATAATAGTACAACATAAAAAAAGATAATACCCTGCTGAGTTACTATATTTCATGCAGCTTATGAAAACATCCCATATTTATACTCAGCAACTTTTCACGACTCACAGATGAGTATGATTCAAATTTTTCTCGTTATGCGAGCGTTATAGTAACAGCAAACTGAGTATTATGATTATATGAGTCTACTGTAATTTTACATTTTACTGAATTGTGAATATTAGAAACCCAGTAACAACATTTTCACGATCTCTTTCAAATTGATAAATACCATGCAAATGCAGTCAGCCATCGTAGCCGTATTAACACGACACTCTTATGCATACCGCTGATTATAAAAGTACAAAGTAAAAAAAATAATGCCCTGCTGACTTACTATGTTTCTTGCAGTCTATAAAAAAAATATTCCATATTTACACTCAGCACCTTTTCACGACTTACAGATGAGTATGATGAACATTTTCTCTTTATGTGAGCGTTATAGTAACAGCAAACTGAGTATTATGATTATATGAGTCTACTGCAATTTTGCATTTTACTGAATTGTCAATATTATCAACCGAGTAATAGGATTTTCACGACCTCTTTCAATTTGACAAAGACAATACAAATGCAGTCAGACATCGCAACCGTATTTTCCCGACATTCTAATGCATCCCGCTGATTATGAAAGTACAAAATAAAAAAAATAATGCCCTGCTGAGTTACTATGTTTCTTGCAGTTTATGAAAATATTCCATATTTACACGCAGTACATTTTCACGACTTACAGATGAGTATGATGAACATTTTACTCGTTATACTAGCGTTATAGTAACATCAAACTGAGTATTATGATTATATGAGTCTACTGTAATTTTACATTTTAGTGAATTGTCAATATTATCAACACAGGAACAACATTTTCACGACCTCTTTCAATTTGACAAAGACAATACAAATGCAGTCAGGCATCGTAACCGCATTTTCACGACATTCTTATGGATGCCTAGGATTATAAAAGTACAGGAGTCCTGTTTGTATGTTAAAAAAAAAGTAATTGCCTGCTGAGTTATTACGTTTGATGCAGTTCATGAAAATATCCGATATATAGACTTAGTACATTTGCACGACTTATATGATTATGACATTTTTCTCAGTATGTGAGCATTATAGGACAACTAACAAATTATTCTGATTATATGAGTCTACTGTAACTTTATATTTTACTGAATTATGACAATACTAGTAACTGTTACGACCGAGTCTTGTGTGAAGTCTGGCTTCTTAAAAACAGGGCGAACTAACTGGATTAGATCCTAAAAAATCTCGCGCCGAAGTCGAGTGCTCCAATCACTCAGCCAACGTTAGAACTGATTCTCTTCTCTTCATAATTTCACCATATCAGATCACGTCGACTCGCCAGGCTTCGTAAGTGACACTTCTTGGGTCTAGGCAAGCATCGAGAACGGTCTGTGCGCTGCGGATGAGTCATTTTTCTTTTTTATCGATTGAGTGCTGCTCGAATTCTCGACGTAGAACTTGCAATTTCACGAAACTGTTATTAAAAAAGTATTTTTTAGATTACGAATCATGTAGCTGAATATAATTTTGGTAACAAAGGTATCATTAAAGTAATCACAAAGCAAAAGAATTAAATTAAATAGAATCGATCATTGTTATTAAATATACCATAGAAATATGATAGAAAAATGTGTATTTATTTAAGAAACAAGAGTATAATAGAAGTTCAGTTACAGTTATTACATAAAATGTGAAATAAATAAAATCTTTTTGTTATACATGACGCCTTATTTCGTATATGCAACTATTATATTTCTATACAGATTTTTAGAAACAGTTATAGATTCTTGTATTATTTTATAATTTAAAATTACTTAACCTATTACTTAAAATGGATCATAAATAGAAATTATTCATTACGTATAACGCATGTTAGAGAATTTCCTTTGTGAAATGACTTTCCTTAAGAGGAAAGCAATACTTTAATATAGGCAACATTTACATTTCTATAACGATTTTTATAATAATTTCTATACTCTTAAATTATTTAAATACTTATTACTTAAAACGCAACATACATAGAAATTATTCTTGTAACAAAAGTAGAGAATTTACTTTATAAAATGACTTCCTTTATGAGTAAAGCCATATTTTGATATACATGCTATATTGAATTTGAAATCATTTTTGGATTCTAAAATTATTTAAATACTTATTACTTAAAACGGAACATGAATAGTAATTATTCATTACATATAACGAAAGTAGAAAATTTACTTTATAGAGTTGCTTTCTTTATGAGTACAGTCATATTTTGATATATGCAACGATTACAGTTCTATAAAAAATTTTAAAAAGATCTTTAGATCCTTAAACTTTGTTAGTAAAATTTTAAATCATGATATAAAAGTATAGGATAGATATAAAAATGATAAAAATAAATTATATATTTATATTCTAAGAGCTTAGGTTTAAGGTGTGTAGCTATCCTACTAATTTAAATTACGTTTTCGTTCTAGGTATAGCCATGATTTGAATGATGATGCATTACGACCTTTGAAATGATTGCGGTTAGTATCGAGAAAATTTTGAATTGTTGCAGCACTTGGAACTTTGGCTTCTCGTGCACTTAGGTAGTCGCTAAACTTTGCATAGGCCAAATTCTTTTCGGCACTTGATCACCGGATTTTGCAAGCGGATTTCTTAAAAATGCTTTTCTGTACAAGTAATACACTACTGCCTTTTGACGTCTTCTTTTTGTTGGTAGAAGATTTTTGGTTTTTATTCTCTGCAATAGATAATCTACTATTTTCCTCTGAGTTTCTCCCTTCTAAAATTGAACTGCTTTCATTTGACTCATCATTCTTGTTCTCTGAACTTTATAATAGACAATTTTTATCCAAATCACTCCTTTCTATCATTGAGCTGCTTTCGTTAGATTCTGAAAAAATACGTTTGATAGATTTAATTTTCACGGATCTACGGTTTGCAGCTTGAGACTTTACCAGCAATAGCTTAAAAGTTTTATAGATTGAGTTTATGATTGTCATATTCCTATGGTTACGACTTCAGACTTCGTAACTGACGGTTAAATAGTTTATACGTATGAAGTTAAGACTTGCGTATTTAAGTGTTACAGATTTAGCAATCACGATTTATGAAAGATAGGTTTATAAATTAAGAGTATAGAGCATTGAGACAAGTTTATAGATATTAGTTTATGAATTTATCGGTTTAGAATTCAAAAGTTACGGTTAAGTGGACTAAGCTTTGTGAATTAATGTTAAAAATTCGATGTTTAATCAAATATGATATTTTTCTCATTGTGTGAGCATTACAGGAACAACTAACAAAGTATTATAATTACACGATTCTTCTGTAATTTTACATTCAACTGTATTAACCCTTTTCGGGCCAAGTAAACTGATTTCTGACATTGACGTTGTTTGTTCACTGCATATTCAAAAATAGCCCGAGAGCTGGTGACAAAAATCTGCAAGAGTTTTGTCATGGCTAATTTTTTAATATTTTATAGTATTGATGGTGTACATGAGTCAGCACCTACTCCGAACGTCAGGTATTGTAACGCCTGGGGGCGGCGCGCTTTGAAATATGTAAAATGGCGACATGCATTGCAAGAGTTTTGTCATAGCGGAAAATTGGCAGAGATGTTAATTATAGTATAAAAAAGAGGGAGGAACAGAGGCAGTCAGCAGCCATTCCAAGTGCAAATATTATACAGCGCGCCTGGCGACTACGAGCGCTTGGCCACTTCATTTTAATTTCGAAGGGAAATTATCGGCAAGAGTTTTGTCATGGCTGTATCTTTTTTTTATTCATTCATTTATTTATCATTGTTTATAATATAAGAAAAAATCAATCAGACCTCAGTTTAGTGGAACAGAGGCAGTAAGCAGCCATTCCAAGTGCAAGGCGCGCTGTATAATATTTGCACTTGGAATGGCTGCTGACTGCCTCTTTTCCACTAAACTAAGGTCTGACTGTTTTTTTCTTGTATTATATATAATAATTGATGAATAAAATAAGTTTCAGCCATGACAAAACTCTTTCACCGATACCTCCCATTTGACATCTTTCGCGACGTGCTGACTGGCCGTATTAGAAAATTATGAGCTATGACTGCTTCCTCGCTCTTTTTTGTACTATAATTAACATCTCTGCCAATTTTCAGCTATGACAAAACTCTTATAATGCATGTCGCCATTTTACATGTTTCAAAGCGCGCCGCCCCAAGGCGTTACAATACCTGACGTTCGGAGCAGGTGCTGACTCATGTACACCATCAATACTATAATAATTTTTGTCACCATCTCTCGGGCTAAAAGTAATATTCGGCTATACATATGGTCATTCTTTATGTTTCCGAGGACGCTCTATCGATTGCCGGTAAGAAATTTAAAAAAAAATGACATTTAATCTCTATTTTTCAAGAAAATTCGAAGAAAATACTCATTTTTCGTGTATTTTCTCTTTATCCATATTTTTTGAGGGGAAAGTATTTTTCTATCACTACAAAACCTATTAGGAAAGCGATCCCGACAACCAAGGAATACGATCCTGCCCCGAAAATTTTTTTGTTTTAAAATGGCGGCTTCAAAATAGCTGCAGAAGGAATTATTTTCTTTCGATTTATGAATTGTGGTTCAAGTTCCTTTTCACAGTTCCTAAGTCAAAATACCATTTTAGGGGGTTTTCGGGGTTATTGATCATGATCCCGATGTCAAAATGATAAAATACATGGATAAAGAGAAAAAAATATATGAAATAAAAACTAAAAAACGTTACTTGCAGTTCATGAAAGTATCCGATATTTTACACTCTGCACATGTTCACGACTTGCAGATGAGGCTTATATTTTTCTAATTGTGTGAGCATTATAGGAACCAGTAAAAAAATATTACGATAATATGATTCTACTGTAATTTTACATTAGACTGAATGAAATCTAGGTACTTTTTTTTATTATTTGCATGTTCGGGTGGGCTCCAAGTTGAGCCCCGATGCCTAGGCAATTGCCCTCGGCATCCGCCATCATCCCTTAAGGCTCAAGTTACGTTATTCGACCTTCACTAGCCCCCACTGGGATAATGTGGCGTGGTTCCGACCGTCGACCTTCACTCAACATTGACCGGGAGAGTTTGGTTTCTTCAGGGCTGTGGACTAGGTTGAGTGGTTAAAAACACGAAAGTGTCTATCACCATCCTCACGTCTAGTTTTTGTATGAATTCATAATTACAGAAGTCTGTTCCCACCTTCTCTTTCCTACGATCCGATAAGGTCAGGCATTCACGTAGAATATGTGTCGCGGTCTCCTTTATCGCACCGCACCACCTGCATGTTGCGTTGTCACAAAGTCTCATCTTGTGAAGGTAATTTCTCAGATGGCAGTGACCTGTGACAATTCGTGTGAGTAGTCTGGCTTCAGCTCTGTCGAGACTCTTCATCTGCTGGGACCAATCCAGCCTGACGTTGGGCCCGATCAGAGCCTTCGCCTGCTTGCACCCTTTTGTTCTGCGCCATTCCAAGGTGTGTTGTTCGTTTACCCATCCAGAAACCACTTCCTTGAAGAAGGATTCATGGACTCCTATTGCTGGTTTTGAACCAATCAGGGCTTCCCTTGCTCCAAGTTTGGCCAGCCAGTAGAGAGTGAGTTGCACCTCTTCAGCCAGGGCATTCAGCGTCGAAATGCATTCCCACAGCAGCATGGATGACACCTTGGTGCGTCCTAGCATAGCTAGAGCCGCCTTACTGTCGGTGTGTATGCTGACACGGTCCGGTTCTTTGTCTTCTAGTGCTGCTTGTGCACAGTGTAGAATTGCCATTATTTCTGCCTGTAGAATGGTGCTGTATGTCCCCAATGACATTACAACACCCTTCCCTGGGCGTCTCCGGTACACTCCTGCTCCCGACCTATCCTTTTTCGAGGCTCCGCCTGTGAACCAAGCCTCGCCGGTCGTCGAAGTAGGGGTCCTATTTCCATGCCATTCTTCTCTAGATGGTATATTGATCCGATACTTCTTGTCAAAGATGTATCGGATTGGCATCTTGTCGGTTCTTATACCCCATGCTGGGTGAGTTTCTTCGTTGAATGGTAACATTGTGTGCTTACCTTTCTGTATCCATCCACCACAGACCCTAAGTCTACGGGATGCGTTACAGGCTGCCGCCTTAATCGTAAGGTGGAATGGTTCCACCCCAGCGAGTACTCCCAGAGCCATCGTGGGTGCCGTATTCTTAGCCCCCGTCGCGGCCCTAAGAAGCAGTCTACGTAGGTGTTCCAGTTTAATCTGCGTAGTCTTGAGTTCCATTCTTCTCCACCATACCACCGACGCATAAGTTAGCCTGGATTTAAGTATGGCGTTAAAGATCCGTAGAACCGTTTTGAAACTGAGACCCCAGTTCGCACCTATCGCTCGCCTGCAAAGCCAGAACGTGGCATTGAACTTGCGGCTCTGTTCCTCCATCTGTGTTTTCCATAGCAGTTTCCTGTCTAGGATAACCCCCAGGTATTTGGCCCGGTCTTTCAGTATGACTTCCTGACCTTCCATGATTAGATTACTTATTGGTCCAATTTTATACCTCCTGGTGAAAAGGACCACTTCGGTCTTATTCGGGTTTATAGAGAGTCCTTTATCTCTACACCACTTACTTAGAGAGTTAAGTGCCGTTTCCGTGAGGTCCAGAAGTGTGTTCAAGAACTAAATGAAAGAATTAAATGAAATTTATTATTTTTATAAATATTTATGTTGCTGTTGTTGTATTGCATGAAAAAGTGGGAACCTTGAATAACATGAAAACTGTGCATTTTAAAATTATGAAAATTATTATACACATTACGTATAAACATCTGAAATAAAGAACTTTTAGAACATTTATGTGTCATATTGGCGCTACTATTTAGATGTCGCAACTTAATACAAGTAAAAGCTGTATTATACATTAATTACATAAATACTATTTGTCAGTAAAAAATGCAATAAGTAATTCTTGGGATGAATAATTGAAAAATTATTTTTCTACGAGAATTGTGGGAATATGCATTTTAGTCGGATTTTGTAAACATGTGCTTTTTGGACGGGAATAATTTTAACGTAAAGTTCGTAGCAAAGCATGAATCGTATTCTTCATTGAAATTTGTAAGTTCAGTAGCAATTACATGTGCTATTTATCATATAGAGCGATACTGCGTAAACGTACAATATTTCGCTGTGCCCATTGGCGATGACAAACATACAGGTTTCTATCTGAAAATCATTATGGATTTAAGATTCTCTTGATAAATTTGACTTCGTCAAATAGGAAGTCACGGTTCGATTCTCCTTTGCAAATCTTCAAATTATTTTATCAAAAGTTCTCTGTTGCAAATGTCACTGTTTTCAAGGAGTTAAATGATTACCACATTTTATCTGTACCCCTAATGCAAATGTTTAACAGCCTATTTCATCTCAGAACAGGTTTCTCAATTTCTTTATAACAAATTTTTTCTTGCAAACTTTTCTTTTGTCTTCTATTTCAGATAAAAAGTGTTCTTAAAAGAAGCAATGATAATCAATGAAATTGAGCAGATTGATAAAAAATTATGTTGCTGCTGAAGCAAAAGGAAAAACTTCAAAAAATTCTTTTGAAACACTGTTCCATTGCTGATTATTACACGGAAATATCTGGATTGTATAAACAAAGCAGTAATAATTATGGTATTTTAAATGACTGTCGTGTTTTAAATACCTTTACCCGTCTCTGTCAGGAAGTCCATTTTTTTCTCTCAATTTTCGATGCTGTAACTTATAACGTAAACTTCCTAAAAAAATTGATATTCAATGTTTCCAATAGCCTGAAATCTCATCTTTCTAACGCTGTCACCAGAATGGGTCTAGAAATCGATTAAAAAAATTATAGCATATTTGATGAAAAATGTACCAAAATGAAAGCTTTAAAGATAAGCTTTTTAATGAAAGTGAAATTGATAGCAAAAAATTCTGTACACTGCATAATTCGAAATAATGGAGTTGAATACTATTTCTAGTATTTGAAGTACATCTCAGCCCCTAAAGAATGAAATAGAAAATTTTTAATGTTGAAAGGACAGGTATGTATGTCATCCCTTATCAACATTGCAACCGTCTGACGAAACTTTTTCGAACTGAAAATATGTAGTTTTTGAGACGAAATGTTAAAATACTACGCACTTTATTCGGAAAATAAGCTATAAATTTTTCACATCGACTTCTAGACTAATTCTACTGACAGTTTGAAAGATGAGTTTATTTCTTTATTTATTAATTCATTTCCAGTAATACATTTACATTTATAATGTAAATGAATATTCATTTACATGTAAAATATCTACCTTTCTATAAAGATATTCCTGCTACCTATGCATAGCTCTAAAAAATTTTATCATTGCTATATATCTCAATATCTGTTTTCGTTAATTTTTATCCTTACAAAAAGAGTTTCGAGGCTTCACTGCTGAAGAGCAGCATAATAAAGACTGCGGTCACAGCTTTCGTGACCATTCGCCTCCACGCCCTCCTTCTGCATATAGTACATCAGATTTGTAAAATATCTATTTATTCCAAGCGGCGCATTTATCGCAGTGGCGATCCGTGTATGAGTGAGTGCGTGCGCGCCAAAATTATTCATTGCCTTCTCGGTTCGCGAATCTGATTGTATTTCATTTTATTGAAGAATATATTTCGTTGTTTAGATTCGCGCATTCTTTATTCACGAGGTATCCCTATTTTCCCTAATATCCCGCGATTACCGCCGCCGCCGCGGGCACAGCAGATAGCGGATCTGCTGTGCATTTTCTGAGCAAGCTAGACTCATAAGCCTTGCACGGAGCTCACGAGTATCTTTGGTCCGAGCATCGTAAATATGGAGCGGCGTCAGTCAATAATAATAATCAGAAATAGAGGACTGAAACTTTATAATAACAAATACAATCCAAGAGTACCCTCACGCCATCGTCAACAAAAAATAAAATACGTGGACAAAATTTTATGCAAAATCTATAACGTTCCCATAATTAGAAGAATTTCGTTCATACTCATCTGTAAGTGCTCAGGTAAGTGAAAAGGTGCTGAGTGTAAATACCTGATATTTTCATGAATTGCAAGAAATATAGTAATTCTGCAGGCAATTATTTTTTATTAACATACGAACAGGACTATTGTTCATTTATAACTCTAGACATTCATAAAAATGTCGCGAAAATTCGGTTGCGTTACCTGAATACAGGGGGTTGCTAGTAGGGACATAAATCAGTAAAATGTAAAATTACAATAGACTCATATAATCATAATACTTTGTTAGATGATCCTATAATTTTCAAGTAATGAGAAAATATGTTATCATTCTGATATGTAAGTCGTGAAAATGTTCCGAATGTAAATACCTGATATTTTCATGAACTGCAAGAAACATAGTAATTCTGCAGGCCATTATTTTTTATTAATATATAAACAGGAATATTGTTAATTTATAACTCTAGGCATTCATAAGAAAGTCGTGAAAATGCTGTTAGGATATCTGTACGCATTTGTATTATATTTGTCAATTTAACTCTGGTCGTAAGAATGCGGTTGCTAGTTCTGACAAAATTAAGTAAAATGCAATATTACAGTAGACTCGTATAATCATAATACTTTGTTACATGTTCCACTAACGCTCAAACACTGAGAAAATATCTCATAATCATACTCATCTGTAAGTCGTGGAAATGTGCTGAGTGTAAATATCAGATATTTTTATGAACTGCAAGAACGCAGTAACTCATTAGGTCATTTTTTTATTATTAACATACTAACATGACTACTGTATTTTTATAATCCTAGGCATTCATAAGAATGTCGTAAAACATTGTATTGTCTTTGTTAATTTAAAAAAGATCGTGAAAATGCGGTTACTGGATTGCTAATATTGGCCATACAGTAAAATGTAAAATTACAGAATACTCGTATAATCATAATACTTAGTTAGCTGTTCCACTAATGCTCACATAAGGATAAATATGTCATAATCATATTTATTTGTAAGTCGTGAAAATGTGCTGCATGTAAATATCGGATAGTTTTACAAAGTGTAAGTAACATTTAATAATGAAACTATTTTTTATTTAATTTCTTATTAAGAGTATTACTGCTCCTCGAAAATGCTGTGGATTTGTAGGAAAGTCCTGAAAATATTTTTACCATCTCTGAATGCATTGGCATTATACTTTTTAATTATACGGAAGTCATGAAAATGGATTACAAAATACAATATATGTCTTGTAGCCATAAGAGATGGTACATATATTTGTGATGCCTTAAGAGGGTGAACATAATTTCTTTTTATTTTTACTGTATCTTCTTTATTTTTGAATATATATAAAAAATAATGGTAAATTATTGATCAGGATGGTCGTTTACACTAATATCAAAATTAAATATATGTGCTGTAGCCATAAGAGGGGTAGGAAAACTTATATATATATATTGTAACGTGGCGGATTTTCGCATGTTAATCGCACGAATTTAAATATTAAAAATGCCTTAAAAGGTAATATAAGCAGCCAGAAGGGATGTCCCTCCACCTCTCGTCTCGGGCCATTTTATATTAAGCGTTTATTTATTATTTTTATTTTTTATTCTATGCCAACGCAAATACGCGTCGAGCGCCGGGACCTTCTTTCAGGGTCAAGAGACACCTAAGAAGATCCCGCTACAACCTCCAGGATGCGCCGCTCCGTCGCTCAGAACATCTACATGTTGCAGATGCCTAAGTTACGCATTCTTATTTTTTTTATCTCTCTCCTTTTATGCCTCTCATTAGTTTTGCCTCCATGTCATTATAATTTTCCCATTTCAATTATTCAAAATCACTTATTTTTTATGCTTTAAAGGCTAAGAATGCATTTTCCTGCAGTTTATGCAAGAGAGCGTTATAGATTTTCTAATGCCTCGCTCTTCTTGCCTACGAATTTTAATTCGTACATCTGCGGAAAATTCCATTGAATATTGCCTGCTGGCACATAGTAGCCCCAGTATCGAATTGGAATATTATAATTTCCAACAATATGGAAAATTCCACAAAAGATACTTGTAGTGCCTGTGCTTACAGCTGAAGGATGCTAGACACAACAACATTCCGAT
>UELU01121911.1:0-28811 GCA_900490025.1 Megastigmus dorsalis
AGTTAAGGTCATTCCTGTAGTAACTTTCAACGGGAAATCCAATGGTGACCTTGGACTTGTCCTTCAAGGTCATTTCAAGGTCGACTTTTTTTCAAATGGGAACCCCTTTTTTGACAACGGCAAACTGGTAGACATCAATTTGAACATTTGCGATAAAAATCTTATGTATTCTGTAGCTTAACTAATCGTGAGAGACAAGGGGGTACACTCTAATCAGATGCGTCATTAATGGTCGTTGAAAGTTTTTTTTAAAAACATGTATTTATCTAACTTCATTCTTGCAGCAAGGTGCATTTAGAAGTGACCTTGAAATGACCTTGCTCTTAATCTTTAAAGCCATTTACTTTTAGCGTAACCCAGGAACAACGAGGTGGACGTAGTAAATTCTGTTCCCTTTGCGGTGCTTGATTAGAGTGAGTCCCCTTGCCTCTCACTTTTTGGGGTGCTTGATTAGAGTGAGTCCCCTTGCCGCTCACGATTAGTTAAGCTACAGAATACATAACATTTTTATCGCGCAAAAAAAAGGTTGACTTTGAAATGACCTTGAAGGACAAGTTCAAGGTCAATACCAAGGTCACCATTGGATTCCCCGTTGAATGTTAATACAGGAATGACCTTTACTCCTTCGGAAATAGTTATATCTTGGGACTTACTGGGGTGTTCCAGAACTTTCTGGACACCCTGTATATATATGCACTTTGCATTTATATATAACATTTTTTATTCGCACTGTGCGTATATGTATTTGATTTGCACTTTGCGTATGTGTATTTGATTTGCACTTTGCATATTGTACATCTGGTTTGCACTTTGCGTATTTTATATTTTACTAACTATCCGAAAAATTCTGTACCGTTTTAAAGAAAAAAAAACAATCATAGGTTTGTATCCGAACTAATTTTAAGTTCTAATAATAAATTGATAAAAATCTCAAAATGGAAATGTTCGGTTGAGTCCCAGTTTGTATCGGAACAAAATTAAAATTTTCTAGTATTTTATTTTAATAAAATTGTGAATTTCTGGTATTATGTGCGTTAATAAATGTGTGCGATATAAATTTAATAAGTATCCAAAAATGTTAAAATCAAGAATATATTTGCACCAATTGTGATGTTTTAGTGTTATATGTTATTAAATATGTCCAGAAATACTCTAATAAAAAATCTATTTGTACGAGAACAAATGCTGATGTTTTAGTATAATATGTTAATAAATATGTCCACAAATACTCAAAGCAAGAATCTATTCGTACCGGAACCAATTGTAATGTCCAGCTCTCACTGCTAGACGAGATATGATTCTTAATTATTCAAAATTATGGATTTATTTATCAACGATTGAATGGGATTGTTGGACTTGCTGTTTGGTGAGTGTAGATCTCTCGTTCGGCTTGTCGCTGCATATTGATGGACGAGGTTTTATTTAAACAATATCACTTCTTTAATTTAAACGAAATTTTCTTTATTGACTTCGAAAAAGTTTTATAATTTTAGAATTGATATTCAGTATTTAAACGGATGTCAACGGTAGTTAGAAAGTTTTACAGTATATTTATTTTTATCGATTCTGATAATTAATTAGCAACCTGCGGAGTATTGAGCTTCGCAGCAGGTAGATCCTGAGGAGCACTTTATCGCAAGACCGATTCAAAGACTGACTTATTGTCCTCCTTTAATCGTTTTTAAAGCATCAAAAGTGTGTCGTGATTTGATGTTTTGCGTATGTAGCTTCATGCTCGTTTCATACTTATTTCGAAATGTTAGGGAATGCATCGTATGTATTTCGTAATTGAGCGCTTTTCGATTGACGATTGACCAATATTAAAAAGATGCGTCGTACAACGTGACAGAGGAGAGCTCGAAAAGGAATAACAATTAGACAAAGGAGATAGGAGAAAAGGTAAAAAAGTGCCAGAAAGAAATGGAAAAACTAAAACAAAAATGGGAAGGACACGAGAGCAGGTGTAAAATGGAACGGATAAATGAAGAAAAAATAGAGGTAGACGAAAGGTTGGAGGACATGGAAGAAAGGATGTAGGGCTTGGAAAAAAGGACGGAAAATTACAGGAAATTAACAGAAGAATATGAAAGAAAAAGTATTAAAAACAATGTAATTATAACAGGGATTGAAGATTGGGATGACGAAAGTGAGATAGAAGAACAAGAGCATGGGTAGGACCTAACGATGGGAAACATGCATAATAAGCAGGAAAAAGGTAGAAAAAGAAAGGAAGAATAGGGGAGGAGTGAGAGAGAAAAAGGACATAGAGAAGGAAGGTATAATAGCACAAAATGAGACAGAAAGAAGTAAAGAAAGAAGACAAGGGAGAACAACAAAGAAGAGAGAGAAGACTTAAAAAAAAGCAAGGATTAAAGGCATTAGAGAGAAAATAGGTTGAGATAGAGACCAGATTTAAGACATTCGTTCAATTTTTCTTCGATGTTGATAAAAATTGGTTCTCAAGTATTTTCGAGTATGCTCTTTTTGATGAACTTGACGTTCATTCAAAAAAACGCAAAATAAAAAAAATATGGCCGATTTAAACCATAAAAACTGAAAATTTTTAAATAGTTTGCTTGGTTTTTGCTTTGCCGAAAATAAACAAACTGTCTAGACCATTTGATTTTAGGTTTAAAGGCGGTATATGCCTACTTTTTCAAACCTATTTCATTTTTTTTAAAAGCTTTTCTAGAAAAAAAATATGGCCGCTTAAAAATCGAAAAATTTTTTAGATTTCCAAATATTCATGAAAAATGAATTTTTTGTTGGAAAAATTTACTTTTTACGATAAGAATGTTTTTACAATGTATAAATATCAAGGACATCATTATTTATTGATAAAATTTTCAAAATGTCGAATTGCAGAACGTACATAAACTAAAAAAATCGAAATTTTTTAATACTTTTGACAATTTTATGGCATTTTAGTAAATTTACCGATTGTAAAGGAATTTTTAACAAAGTTATTATTACAACAAAACCTAATTAAAAAAAAATTTCTAAAAATTCAAAATGGAGGATCTAACATGGCGGATTAAATTTTTATTTTTCAGTATTTTTTATTCAAATATCGCATAGGAGAGTTTTCGAGGTCGCTATTCACGAATTTATTATTATTTTTGCAAAATTGAAAATAGGCGGATTAATTTAGAAGATCAATCGAAAAATATCATCTTTGGACCGATAATTATTTTACGAACCCAGATCTCCTAGTTCATCTTATGACTCTTGGTTTACGAACAACTGGGGTTATTAGAAAAGATAGAATCAATGTAAAAAATGTAATGGATAAGAATCCTGTTCGAGGCACTTATAAAGTTCAGCATGAAAAAAATAGCGGTATAAATTTTATCACTCTTATTGATTTTAAAGAAGTTTCACTTATTTCAACTGCTGCTGGTGCTACTCCAATGAAACCAGCATCAAGGTACTCAAAAGAAAGAAAAATGAGAATGGAATTGCTTTTACCACTCGCATTTAGACTTTATAATTTATTTATGGGTGGTGTAGATTGTCATGATCAGTATTGTAGTTCCTTGCTTCCTTGTATTAGATCCAAAACAAGGACGTGGCCAGTTCTTATGCGATTTATTCAGTCTGCAGTTGCAAATGCTGTTATACTATGCAATGCTTGTTCTAAAAAATATGTCTGCTAAACAATTTGATTTGAGTATAGTAGACGTTAAAAAAGCGAAATTATGAAATTTGAACGATCATGTCCATGAATTAACAATTACCAGAAAGCTATGCAATGGAAATGGATGTTCTACAAGAACTTTTTACAGATCCAAGGATTGCAAAAAGCAATACTGTTCAAACTGTTTTAAATGTACTTAGAGAATATATGTCACAAATATAAGTTAATTAATCAATAATAACAAAAATGTTCAAGAAAAATATAAAACCTAAGAAATCTTAAAAAAAAAAATTTAAAATTAAAAAAAAAGTAGAAGACTTTGAGAAACGTTCACCTCCACGTGGTTAACCCTTTGAGGGGCACATTTTTGTGCAGCAGCTACCATAGGTATACAAGTGACTATATAGGTTTTCTGGGTCGCTGAATACGAATCCGATCTCAGATTTTGAAAATTGAAAATGACGGATCCAATATAGCGGACAAAATTTTAAAAACATGGCAGATTAATAGAAAACTTTGTGTACTGGGGGTTTAAGAGTCGCTGATTACGAATCTGCAATGAAAATTCTAAAATTCAAAATGGCGGATACAATAAGGCGGAAAAAAATTTAAAAACATGGCGTATCAATACAAAACTTTGTGTATAGGGGTTTTGAGGGTCGCTGATTACGAATCTGCAATGAAAATTCTAAAATTCAAAATGGCGGATCCAATATGGCGGACAAAATTTTAAAAACATGGCAGATCAATACCAAACTTTGTGTGTCAGGGTTTTTGGATTCATTGGTAACTGATTTGCTTTGTTTTTTGAACAAACTTTGTTTTCATCGCATTACACATTGCAGTAAAATATTTATTCGTGGTATTTAGCAAAACAGTTACTCTTTGCATTGATGCATAAAGTCACATTACAAGTTGTACAATAAAATTGTGATCGAACTCTATTGATCTTAGTACTGCAAAGAAAACAATTTTTCCTATTATCCTCATGAACTCCTGGTATGTTTTTGAACTGATGTTCTTACACTTTCAGGAGTTTTAACTTTTTTTGATAAAGAAATATTGAGTGGAGTTGCACATGGTCTTCCACGTTTTTTTCTGATGCTAGCTCTTATCAGCTCATCTGCAGCTGATAGACGAAATTCTTTCAGTTTGTATTCTGTATCAGGATTGAGTAATTTGTAAATTATGAAAGAATTTACTAGAGTCACGTCTATAAAGTGCCAGACTAATCGGTGCCACCATTTCTTGCTTTTCCTACTTATTTCATAAAATGATTTTATTTAATCTGATTTGTCAACACATCCCATATGAGCATTATAATATTTTGCCATCTGTGGACAAGCTATGGTTTTTAATGAACCATCTTTTTGTCTTCTTTCTACCTCCGATATAGCAGATGGATCATGAAAATTTAATAAAAACTGAACTGGCTTTTTGTCCATCCATTTCAACCATCTGATACTATCATTTGACATCCGGTATTCGCTTTCTCTCATATTCATATCTTTATTCTTTTCTTGATTTTTCGGAAGGTCTTTCCTTCCTTTCCGGACTGTTCCACAAGCTGAAATTCCGTCTTTCAGTAAAGAACTCATCAAATCATAACTAGTAAAGTAATTATCGAAATAGATATAGTAATTTTTATTTTTTAGAGTTTGAGATTAATCTTTTATAACCCTTTTTCCTAAATTTTTTTCAGCAGTATTGCCAATTTTTCCAGTATAAATTTGGAATTCGCATACGAAACTCTTCATGTCCAATCTTACCCAAATCTTGTATCCTCGTTTTATAGGTTTCTGAGGCATATATTGTTTCATGCTATTTCTATCTTTGAATTTTACCATGCTCTTATCTATGGATTGCTCTCTTGTTGGATCATAATAATGCAGGTATGGTATGTTTAAAAAATTTTATCGATAAACGGTCTTATTTTGTACAATTGGTCAAAATTAGCGTTTCCTTTCCTCGGTTCTCTACGTTGATCATTCAAATGGAAATTGCTGAGCAAAAAAGAGAACCTCTTGACCGGCATCGTCGAACTTATGTATGGGTCATTCAACTGAGGATTTGAAGACCAATAATCGCGATATGATGGAATTCGTTTCACACCCATCATTATATTTACTCCAATAAATGTCTTTATTTCATCTGCAGTTACAGAAACATCATTTTTATTATTATTTTGTTAATGATATAGATTTGTTTGTTTAACTACGAGTTCGATATTTTCATTTGATAAAAGCATCAAGAAAATATCTTCCGGCGTTTTTCCACCATCTGGAATATTCTTCGGTCCAATATTCTGCGTGAAAGGTAGCATTCACTGTAAGGCATGGATTTGCTTGACCAGATTCCATCAGATATATTTTCATCCTCGAATCTATGAGAATAATTAGCAGAATAACTTTGGGAACTACTATAATTACCATCTACAGATGCGTTGCCAGATGGAATTTCATCTCCTTCATATTCTTCTTCCAAATCACTCATTTTTGTTTTCTTTTTGATACGAATTCGTATTATTTATCGAAACGACCACTTAAGAAATCAAATGGCAAATAAAAATTATAATGTCGAGATTGCGAAATGATCACTTGGGAAATCAAATGGCAAATAAAAATTATAATGATACTATTTAGACCATTAGCCTGCCACTCAGACGTGATCTTTAACACGGTCAAAATTTCAAATTTACGGATATCTAATGCTTTCTCGACAATATCCTCATTCTGAAATATCTAAAATATCGATTTTTTTCGTAGAGGGATCCCTGACACATTTCGATATTTCGAAAAACTTAAAAGGCAATATCTATACATAGCTATTATTTATATAGTGCAATATCTACTAAATTTTTTTAGGAGAGTGTGACTAGTGACTTAGAAAAAACTTTGATAACAGTACCCTACAATTATAGTTTATTTTCAGAGGTATACAGTGAGATTTGATATCCGGTCGAAAGTGAATGTAAAAATCCGCTATTTTGAATTTAGAAACTTTGATTGCATATTCGTGATCAGCGACGCTCAAAACCCCTGTATACAAAGTTTTGTATAGATCTGCCATAATTTTTAAAATTTTGTTGGCCATATTGGATCCACCATTTTGAATTTTTAAAATCTGAGATCGGATTCGTATTCAGCAACCTCGAAAACCCCTGTGTACTAAATATCAGTCAATTTTCTGATAAAATGAGTTCACAGCCCAATTTAATTTGAAGTTTTCTTTTTTTTGGTGGTTGATTGTTAATAACTAATTATATAAAGTGATAATCAATTTTTTGAGTCTAGGAACTCATTCCATAATCATCTAGGACTCCATTAGAAAAGAAGAGAGTGATCCCGAGCTCAAAGTATTCATCCTACAAGCGAAAAACTAAAAAAATTTAGGGTGCCTCTAAATGGTCTCGCGCCCCTCAAAGGGTTAAGTTGGGCAACAGTATGGGTCTTGACTAGATAAGAAACGTTCAAAGAAAATTTTCTAGGGATCAGTCTCATACCTTAGAAGATAAAATTTCGTTAAATTGTTTTTTTTTTATTTCTTTCAAAATTAGATTTATTTTAGACAATAAGTTTTGACAATAAAATATAAATTTCGTGCTAAGTGGCTTTAAAAACGGTTAAATGATATTTCAATATAACAAACGCAATAAAATACAAAATTAAATCGGCCATTTTGGATCCGATATATTAAATTTTACAAAAATAATAATAAATTCGTGATTAGCGACCTTGAAAACCCTCCTATGTGAAATTGGAATAAAAAATACTGAAAAATAAAAATTTAATCCGCCATGTTGGATCCACCATTTAGAATTTTTAGAATTTTTTTTTAAATTAGATTTTGTTGTAATAATAAGTTCGTTAAAAATTGCTTTACAATCGTGAAATTTACTGAAATGCCATAAAATTGTCCAAAATTATTAAAAAATGTCGATTTTTTTAGGTTATGTACGTTCTGTAATTCGACATTTTAAAATTTTATCAATAAATAATGATGTCCTTGATGTTTACACATTTTAAAAACATTCTTATCATAAAAAGTCAATTTTTCCAACAAAATATTCATTTTACATGAATATTTTCATGAATATTTGGACATCTCAAAAAATTTTCTATTTTTAAGCAGCAATATTTTTTTTTCTAGTAAAGATTTTCAAAAAAAGCCAAATAGCTTTGAAAGAGTGGATCCATGCCACCTTTAAACCTAAAATCAAATGGTCTAGACACTTTGTTTGTTTTTGGCAGAACAAAAACCAAGCAAACTATTTGAAAATTTTCAGTCTTTCGGTTTAAATCAGCCATATTTTTTTTATTTGCGTTCATTTGAAAAAAACGTCAAGTTCATCAAAAAGAGCATACTCGAAAATACTTGGGAACCAATTTTTATCAAAATGGAAGAAAGATTGAGCGAATGGCAAGAAATCGAAGTCAAGCGCTAACATCATGTCTATATGGTACTTAATGGGTTAATATGAATACAATGTTGGTTGAAGATCTAGCAGAGAAATATCGGAATTTAAAAGTAATAATAATATCATCAATATCTTATCTGGCATCTCTATTCTTAAAAATCGGATTCATTCATTATTAACTTTAAAATATCCTTTGATGCTCCATGGTATATAAAACTATCAATTGACCCCTTCAAAATTTAGTTTGAACTTCTCTCTCCCATTGTTGTGTTAAGAAAGAGGGTCAAACTGTCATATAAAATACTCAATTAACCCCTTCGACATATAGTTTGAACTTCTATCTCCCAATGTTGTAGCAGGGCAAACTGTCAGAGTTCTCTAATATTATGAGCTGCAAACAGTTGCGAATATAATGCGCCTCGTCCAGAACGACACGTTCACAATTTTATAAAATATTGTTAATCTTAATATGTATGTTGTAAAATTTTTAAAAGTAACTGAGCTTATAAATTTTTAGGTTTCATTATATTTTTTTTAATTACAAGATAGCGACAATATTAATGGTATTCGTCATTAAAAAGCATTACTGTCCAGTGATCTTAATGCATCTTAATGCTCCATTATTTATTACTTGGTTTCAATGCGTAATATGTGTTATGATTTGTATATGTTAAAAGATCTTTCAAAATTATTGCCAGAATATTTTTATTTTACAAAAGGAAGTTCATTCTCATATGAAAACACTAGGAAAGTATAAATTGGAAGAGATGGCACAAGGAGTTCTTAGCCCATACTCAACGACGCACCAAGTGTTTCCTAATCGTCATTTTTCCATTGGATATGTTGTGCTATTCAAGGACGAACTCAACCCGCCGCAAAGATGGCCGCTAGCCCGCATTAATTAATT
This sequence comes from Megastigmus dorsalis, assembly GCA_900490025.1. Classification (NCBI taxonomy): domain Eukaryota; kingdom Metazoa; phylum Arthropoda; class Insecta; order Hymenoptera; family Megastigmidae; genus Megastigmus; species Megastigmus dorsalis. The sequence continues at coordinate 8,962 of UELU01121911.1, forward strand.
ACATCCAGGAGCTGATGGCCTTTCTCACGTTGTTATCATTCGAACGTCAACTTTCGAATCCAAAATCCAAATGACCGATAAACACGGCACCTCCTCCCCCCTGGACTGGAAGTGGCAGGAAACTGATAATTTTCTGTCCAACCATCCCTTTATCGCCAGGCGCACGGAGCAGGGTTTGATCCACAACCTCTCTCCACTGCTCGTACTTACGGCTCACTATATGCTCTTCACTCTCCACCCTCTCTTCCTTAATTCTTGCTAACCTCTCTCTCCGCCCCGTGATCGGTTTTCCTGTTGCTCGAGTTTCCTCTTCCGCAATCCTATCCTTATCCAAGAAAACTCAGTGCACTTTTGAATGATCATGGAGGGCGTTTCATCCTGCTGCTCTGGTACCGGTTTCTGGTACCTTTTGGCCGCTTTGGGTACTTCGCCTCTCACTGCTTCATTCGCTACTCTATTCTCTCTCTTCCTCTCTAGGTTCACGTTTCCAGCGTTTGGAGTACTTTTGATTTCCTCGCTGCTTCTCTTTGCCTCTTCCTCTTGCAGGGTAACAGGTTCGGCAGTGCCTTGGTCTTGAGCTACTTAGTTCCTCGAGCTTTTAGGATTGCTTCCGGTCCCTCCCGCTCTCTGGTAGCCTTGTACATAACGGCTTAGACACTCCTCTATTGTTTCTAATTCCCTCATAATACTCTCTCCCGTCGCTAAATTCTCTTGCTTTACTGCCACGCTCTTCCGCTACTCCTATCTGCGCCTTTCTCTCGACGCTACTCTTTCTCCCTTCACTTGCATTCACTGTGATGCCTGGTTATACGGTGAGAAGGTCAGGGGATTCGACTGACCCCCTGCCTGCCCGTTTCCCCAGAGATTCCGGAGTGAGGCGCAATCTTGAAAACTGTGTTCGACCGGCTGCAAACTTGGTACCGCTGCTGCGTATGCGTTATGTTCTCCTGATTGCTCCTATTCTGATTGGGACAACGGGAAGCTTGGCGCCCCATGGCCTTGCATGCGTAACACACACTATCTGGACATTCGGCTGCACGGTGCCCCAGTTTGTTGCAGGTGAAGAACTCCCTTCCCGTTTGTCCGACTGTTTTGATCCCCCGGTTTCCACTATCCGATGCGATCTGATAATCTCGACTCTATTGAGCCACTGAGGAACTCGCTGGCTCCGATGTTCTAACTCCCCGTCTGGGGCTGGTTTTGCATTCTGGATTGCCACGTACCCTGCATCCCATTCGGTGTCGGTTCCATCATATGCACCATTGCAGTTACCGTCGGTTGCTCCTCAGTACTCCCTCTGCTAAGTTTCTTCGTCTCCTCGGCGTAGAATTTGGAAGGCGCAGTTTGTCTCTCGCTAATGGCGCAAACCGACTGTTTAAGTCTTTTTCCTTCTCCCAACGTCTGCCGAGCTTCTCCATCTGCGTTAATAATTTTACCTTCTCGTGCATCATGTATGATCGATAATCTGGTAATAAGTTCCTATACGCCGATTGGACTTGGCTGTCGGCCGATGGAGGATTCTTGAAGTGTCCCACGATATATCACAGGCACCCTAGAAAATCGGTGATGCTTTCACCTTTAGGTTGTGTCCGCCAGTTCATCTAATAGATCCTGTTGATCCCATTCCACTATATATTGCTGTTTGAAGGCCTTCCTGAACGTTTTCCACAATTAGATCTCTTTATCCATCGACCGTAACCATCAGCTTGCTCCCTTTGTCAACACACTTGGTAATACTGTTAGAAATTTCGAGTCCATCATTCCTGTTTCTTTCGGCATTCGTTTAGCCTATCCAAGAAGTCTTCCGGGCTCTCCTTGTCCTCGCCTGAGAACTTAATGTTCCAACTTTGCAAAATCCTTGTCAACTGCAAGGAATCGCTGATGGCATCGTTCTTCTCTCTCCTTTTCTCCTTTCGTTTCTTTTACGATTTTCGTTCCTCCTCACTTCTATCTGTTTCGCTCGTTTCTTCGCTACTTGATCTCTGCTTTTTGCTCTTCTTCTTTTCCTTGCTGTGAGATTTTTTCCCCCTCCCCCTCCTTTCTGATGCATCGCTACTGCTCTCTTCGCTACTACTCTCTTCACTACTACTCTCTTCGCTATAACTCTTTTCCCTCTGCTTCCTCTGTTTCTTGTTATTCGTTTTCTTTACGTTTCTCTACTCAACTGCCTCTCGTTATCTGTACTACTTCTATCACTCTCGCTATTTTCTGACTATTCGCTGAGTTTTCGTCTTCTGTCCTTCGTTTCTTCTACTCACTTCTCACCAATCTGTATGTGCCTTCGGAGTGCTCTCGTGGCGTTCTCCTTTTTCCATTCTGAGTTCCTCCTCCTCTCCTCTCGCTATCTTCTCTCTACCAGTCGCTACTCTTCGCTGATCTACCAGGTGATGCCTATGCTCTTCATTCCTTCCACCACTTCTGACGATTACTTTCGGAGACAACGGCGTCGGCCTCCTTCTAGGCCCCCTCGAGGTCCTGGGATTTGCTCGAGCTGCGATAGATTTCCGCTGCACGTTATTCCGCCTTTCCTGCAGAGACACCATCAACTCGATCCCTTCCGAATCTGACTCCTCTTCTTCCGAGTATGTGGAGAGTTCTGCAAATCCTACATCCGTTAGGGTTGTCCTTCCGTCTCTTCTGGTTCTTGGTACCGCCATTGGGGAAATGGCGTTCACTGTTCTCCCGATTCCTCGTTTTTCGCTATCTTTCCTCCTCCCTGCCGTTTTATAGTCTTGGTTCCTCACTGGTGACGCTATACGTGGTTTCTCCGGTGATGTGGTTATTTGGGCCTTCGGCCGCTGATCCATCTGTCTTTGCAACGTGCTTGCTATCGAAAGATCGGCGTGCCAATGTGTGCTAACTCCTCCGTCTTGCGTCTCTCCCGGCGTCATGAAAGGTGTCCGGCCCGTTCCCTTCGGGTACTGCCACTCCGCTACCCATGCCTCACATAGACCTCTTGACAACAATATTATCCTTTAACTCTCTCTCGTTAATACCATTTCCGGTCCCATTCCTGGTAATCCATCCATGCTTTGTAGCGTCGTCTCTGTAGTCGGTGCTGTCCTCGTGGTTCGTGGTTGGCTCCTCTTACCGCTCAACAGCAACGTCACTCTGGTTTCTGTGACTACTGGTGCTGGAGACCGATTGTAATGTGGTAAGGTGGTCGTTGTGGTGGTGGTTGAGGCGCTACATACTGGTGCCTCACATTCGCTATTCTCCGTCTCTGTCGGATGTTCCACAATCCGCTCGGGTATGGCCGTCCGTGGTCTTCCCCTTCTCTTACGTGGTACCACTTCCGGTCTTCGCTCAAATGATTATTCCAATAACAATGCGGCGGTTGTCTTTGGTGGCACCTCCCCTCTCTCATCTAGCTCCGGATACCACGGTACATGTAGATGACGGTGTAGAGACCTGATCTGCTCTCGAAATAATCTATCCCGCAATATCTCTGTTTGTCCACTTGCGTTCAATTCCTGCTTATCCAATTCCTGGATCAACGTTTGCGGTTCCAACCGCTTGAACTGTCTGTACAGCAGTCTAGCATGTCTGTCCTCTCATAATGCCTTCAAATCTTCCTCGTACCTCTCCATCCTAAAATTTCTCTCACTCGCTAATCTCGATAATTCCCACTAATTCCCGAGCGCACGCGGCTGATAAACAATGTAAGGATACTGGCAGGCTGGAGAATTGGATACAAATTGGGGCAATTGGGGTCACCGCACGTGCTCTCGTGCTTTTCTATTCCCAACTGGAGAAATGCAACAATTTGAATAGTATATATAATAATAATATGATAAGTGAAAGATTTTTAAATGGTCATTACCGTAATACTCTTCCTAGAAGGGAAAAACAAAAATAATACGTGATATGATGTACGTTCTTATTCCTCCTTTCGTTTTGAGAAGCGTATTACGGATTCTCTATTATTTTTTTCTTGATAATTTCTTCAAAATCTTCTTAATCTTCCTGAAATTTCTCTCTCTGCCACAACCAATTCTTTCTGGCTGTCTCGCTCTCACGCCAAAAAAAATTCCGTTGAAATTCAGAGGAACGCTTCTGCAAATTTCCTCTGTTATTGAATTTTTTCCTAAAATTTCGAAATTTTTAACTCCTTCCTTCTTTACTTCACTTCTTTTTCTTCTTCTTTCAACCCTCAGCAACCCCCTACGTTGGACGCCATTTGTGACGTGACGATCCGGCACCTCACCGGAGTCCTGCGCCCGTCGCAATTTCCGCAGCTCGACAAATTTATATAATAAGCGCCAGGCGGGCTACTCCTTGAGTGCTCTATCCCCGAGGAGCTTCCACTGAGTTAGAATAATCGCGAGTCACCCAGGGTGTTGACCAACCCACGGCGATTCCTCTAGGTGTTGGTCCTTCTCGTTCTGCTCCTATAATTCGCTCTTTCTCCCTCTATCTCTCTCTCTCGCGCTCTCTATAAACGCACATGACTTACTCCGTGAAAATCACACCTCATACAAAATATATATTTGTATGTATCGGAAATAAAATAAATAATAATAAAAAAAAAGTTCAATAATAATAGCGAGGTTATACATATTCTCTTCAATAATAACTATACAATAACGGCCACTTATTCGGCCTTAGCGTCTCGGAACAGAGGCCGAAGAGGGGTTACATTAGATAGCAAATTAACGTGGAAACCGCAGGTTGATTCTATAACAAAAAAAGTAAATAAAGGCCTTTACGCAGAAGGCTGGTTGAAGCTCTAGTATTACCCCATCTTGATTACTGCACTCTGGTGTGTCTTGACGCGTCCGACGAACAAAGAATTAGGCTACAGAGACTGAATAACACATGTGTCCAACTATACTATAGAGTTAGTATACTGCGGCCGCGCGGCCGGCTATAGTCTCGCGGCGCGCTGGTTTGTCGCTGCGGGTACGTGTTCACAATTTAATTCCTCAAAAATATCGAAAAAATCCAATCTGGAAAATAGCTATTTCGATGTAAAAAAACTGACCATTCGAACTAGAGTATTAAAAAAAAATATTAAAAATACACTTTTCGAGATATAACACGTTTTATATTTTTTCAAGGTTAAAACGAGAAAATTATTAAAAACAAATGTCACTACAAGAAAGCTGAGGAAAAAATACATCGAAAACGTATACGAACTTTTATCGATAGATGCTTTTTCATACCGCAGGAACGCGTTCAAAAGGTGAGGTTTTGGGTGCCCGCTTACCGGCCTGGGAGGTTTGGCGCGAAACGTCTCATATATGAATATATTGTATATTCATTGTATATTGCATAAAAATACGGAATGCCCCTTTTCTTGATTTTGCGTGTTTCTGAGATTTAGACTTCGTAATAGGCTTTAATGTTTTTTCGAAAATCAGTAATAACATAAATCTTCTCAACCCCTTACTATCCATCGTTCTGTTTAAGTAGTTGTTTGTATTTATAAATAGCCTGTAACCCCGCCCGTCATTGTACGCTTGCGGAGCTGCCTTCTATTTTAATCATATTATTTCCATTGTGATTACAATATGTCATGATTTCTCCTTATACATTTAGAGAAGATATACTCGATAAATGGCTTATTCAACACGGTAAATCGCAGAGAGTAATTAAATTTACATTCAAAATAAAAATATCGATATAAGATTTAATTTTTTATCAATACACAATTTATAGTCTATACTTTTATTTCAAGATTACATTACCATTTTACAAGTTGTATGGGCTATATAATTGAAGTCTATCTAACCATCGGATGATGATATCGAACTGGATTCTTGTTGCATGTCTTATTGCATTTAGAATTATGTAAATATACATTCACCAAATTATATAAAACCGGATATTGGCTTATAGACGTATAAAAATTTCATCATGAAAAACACTTCCCAATTATTTTTGCGAGTTTGTGAAATATTTAATAATTTTTTACCACTTCCAGCCAAATGAAATCTGATGTTTTATCTTTTAAGGGGAAGCCGTACTTAAAAAATACAACCTACCATATCGGTATTCTAATTATTCAATTTATGCTTGAAGTGATTATCATAATCACTTCATAATTTGGGAAATGATAGGAAATGAAATATATTTTGTGCCCCTGGTCTTCGTGTATCGAAATTCTACAATAAAATATAAAAACAATCTCACGGCTACTAGTGAAATTGTAAGGTTAGGTGACATTTTGCTTATATCGTATCAATTTATATGCATATCTCTAAGAAGCACACCACAAGCACAATAACCCTATAACTAAATACAATATTCTGAAACATTGAAAAGTACGATTGAACCCACAACAACATTTTTATTTGAGAAATAGTAGGGCATGGTGCGCGTGCGCAGAAAGCTAAGAGAAGAGCTACAGAGGCTAGAAGGAGGGCTAACACGCATGAGGCGTTCGGTTTATAGCCCATACAACTTGTAAAATGGTAATGCTTCCCCTTAAGATCATTTGCTTCCTGTTTGATGTCATTATTTTCTACTTGATTTCATCATTCCGGTTTATCTTCAATTACTTCCGATTCAATCTCAATCATTTCCGTTCATTGACGGTGACTTCGGGTTTTATTTTGATCACTACTGATCTAATTCTTGTCACTTTCAATGTAATTCTCGCTAATTACAGTCTATCCCGGATCAATTTCGGCTCTTCTAGTTCAATTGCGGTCACTTTGGTTCGTTTCCGGTCTTTTCCAGTTTGATTCAGATCACTTTCAGTTGGATTCTAGCCACTTTCGATACACTTTCAACTGGATTCCGATCAACCACAATTATACCCAGTTCGATTTCGGTTACATCTGATTTATTTTTTATTTTTTCTGGTCAATTCTAAACTCTTCTGTTACAATTTTGGTCACTTTCGGTTCGATTTTGGTTATTTTTAGCTCACTTCCTATCCAATTCTGATCAATTGCGGTTACTTTCCATTAAATTTTCATCAATTTCAGCCGATGGAGGGTTGTATAAATGTAGGATTGTTTGTATACTACATTCACGATATTTAATTCACATTTTCAATTTTGTTCTAGGAAGCACTTTACTATGCGTGTTGTAAGAGAGGTTGATATTCGGATGTATTGGAGCGGAGCGAGGTGGTTTGTTGAGAGAGATTGAGTAATAAAAGTACTGAATTAATTTCACACACGTAGCTTTTAATAATCTAAATACAATACAACTAATTACAGCGTAAATACACGTTTTAATAATTTCTCTCAAATATAAACTGAGAAGTGCGTGCGGTCGGTCGCGGTGTCAAGAGTGTACTGAATGTAAATTGAAATTTGGCGAAGGTCGCCCGCACTGATTCGCTATTCTTTATTTTGCGCGTACGCATTAATTGTCCGTCTTCGGGTGCGAAACTTTTCGAACAATGCGCCTTTTTATTAATGAATCTTTTCATCCGATTTTTTTACAATTCCCGCACTTTCTTCTACTTCTCGCGCATTATATCAAAGTATGAATAAATATAGATTTAACAGTAAATGAATGTAGTTTTATTAATTATCTCATCTGTGATTGTTTCACAATATTATTAAGACAAGTAAGTCATTGTTATTAATAAGTTAAAAAATTAAATATGCATCAAGTTTTTATTATATTCAGTTAATAAAATTTATTATGATCGGTTAGGATACGTTCCTGCATTCCACTATTGATGAACTAATCATAATACATAACGATGTATACTAGTACCTATGTGTTTGACTTGATTGATCTATAATTAGTTTTCCAGGTTCGAACATTGATGCTTTTCCAGTTATAATTATTGTATATATCAATTTCATTATTTACTTCTGTTAATGCAAAACTGAGTATTTTATATTAGTACATAAAAAAATTTTAAACATTAAAATTATTACTTATGTCGACTGTACTCTACTATAAACTAATAAAGATCTTTCTATCGGTCTTACAGTCTAATCAATATTCATGGGCAATCAGATTTCCCTTGTTTACAATCACCCCCGAAGAATCTGAAATAAACTTATATTTAACCCTGAAATAAACTTTTGTTAGTAAAGGACAATCTGACCGCCCACACCACCCAAACATGCCCAACGTTTCGAGCCCGCTCCGGCTCCCTGACGGTCCCTTAACCTACTGTATCTCGAAAACTAGTCAATGGCTACCTTTATGGCCATTGGAACTTTTCATCGGGACGTTCAATACTATACTACATGAAGGTTTAAGTTAATTTGATTAAAATGCTATTTCTATAAGCATTATAGGCGACTTTTTCAAATTCTTTAAATAATCCATTATACCCAATCATCTTACATTATTCATAATAAGTTATGTATTACGTACCAAAAATACGCTCAAAAATACGCATTAATATATATAAATCTACTTTTTACAATTTATTAATTGTTCTAGATGCAAAGGAGGATTCTGATAGCTCTGTTTCAGTAACACCTAATACAAGTACAAGTATAAAACTTACAGGCAATACATTTTTTGGACCTGACTTTAATATCGAAGAATATCAATCAAATTCAGATAATTTAATAAATGACAATGATAATGGTTCGCCTCAAACTCCGAAAACACCTAGCAGTGCAGTAGTTAACATAGGAAAAGAAACCGAACGAGGTCACAGAAAAATACTTGAGCAGCGAAGACTTTTGGTTATGCAACTTTTCCAGGATCATGGCTATTTTCCATCAACCCAAGCCACATCCGTTTTTCAGGCTAAGCATTCTGATATTTTTCCAAACAAAACCAGCTTACAGCTAAAAATTCGGGAAGTTCGACAAAAATTAAAAGCTAGTTCAACGCCTATTAGTGCAAATAGTTTGATAAGCCCTCAACCTTCATCTGAAGTAACAACAAATAATAGTAGTACGTGTTAAAAATAAAAGTTATTGTTTTAAGGAAACGTGTATATATATAAATGAGTTAATAATACTTTTTTCTTAAACGCATGTGTATTACGGATCATCTGAAGTTTTGAGGACTAGTTACATATAATAAAATAATATTCTAGGCCAAATTTCAGCTCTCTAGATATTCTAGACGCCAACGTATGGGCATTCAAATGTCGAAAAATGGCCTATTTCAGCTGATTTTTATTCATTTTTAAATGCTTGTCAATATCATTTGATGTATCAAAAATGGTTTTCTGCATCTTTATAAAAATAGATATCTTTCGAACCACGTATCTCATCAAAAAAGGTAAAAACTAACAATTCTATAATGTTTTAGAAAGGGTTTAAAAAGCAGAAAAATACATGGCAAAACCGATAGAAGTAACAGCTACAGTGAAAATGATAAAGGTCTTTAATGACTGGGTCCCCCTTATTTTAGAACATTTTTGGAAAATTGTCTTAAATTTTCAGCTCAAAAGACGTTCAGTAACGCATTGAAAAATGTACTCGAATATTGTGAAAAACGTGATCTAAGTACCCTACCCCTGTTAGTTTTTTATCTTTTTGTACTTAGAAAAATTGATTATCTTTGTCTTAACAAAACTAAAGTAAACATTTTATGCTTCCAAATAGTTTCAAAATTGAAGATTCCGTAAGGTTTTGAAAATGGGTAAAACTGAAAAAAAATGAATTGCACTTTTGAAGTTATGAATTAGTTTAGTAATTATGTATTTTTCTACCTTTAGTACATTGTTGGACAGCTCTTGACAAGACGCAGCAAAACCATTTTTTATACGTCAAAAGATATTGAAAACTCGGTTTTCGACAAGTATTTAAAAATGTATAAAAACCAGCTAAAAATAGACCATTTTTCGACCTTTGAATGCCCTTATGTTGGCTTGTTTGGTATCTAGAGAACTGAGATTTGGCGCAGAATATTATTTTATTATATGCAATAAGTCCTCAATATTTCAGCGCGATCATCAATACACGTGCGCACACTTTTTTTAAAAAGTATTATTTTGATCCATATACGTACATATAAATACATACATATATTTCAATTCTTATTAAATATACATTATATTCATATAATTTTAACAAAAATCTCTACATTCTCTTCGAAACCAACTCTACATTATCTGAGTGTCTATCTAAATAATTTATCTAAATAAATTTAAATAATGGTTCGTTGTCGATAACATAGGTTAGTAATTTCCCGTAATAGTATTCCAAATCCCCAGTGCAACCAATAGCCTAATAAAAGTGAAAGGAACTGGGCGAATAATTTACGAATTTCAAAAATGAAAAATACTATAAATTCCGGAATCGTTAGCCGGTTTAGCAATCCCTTTGCGAAAAATTGCGTACTTTTGCGTTTTCAAGAAAATAAAAAGTTCATGTTTTAACAGCGAATAAGTACAAATATGTATTTTTTTTCTCAAGAATGACACGAAATAAACGTTTTTTTTACGGATTTTTTTGCGGATTAGTAGAATAAATTATTCATTTATTTAGGGAATCGTGATGAATTCAACAATCGAGGAAACGAATGCGCAATTAGTGTCGAATTTGAATGCTCGTTCTATGTGACCTGTAAAATTGTGCTAAAAAGTATTAGGGCTCCTAAGCCAATTCTTTAATATTATTATTTCTTTAGTAACGTGTGTTTAAAGGTAGCATATGCTACCGTTTTAAAATGAGATACATCATTACAAAAAAAAAGTTATTTCAATGAAAAAGGAAGCATCGCAGGTAAACAATAATGGGGTCGGGGTTGTGGGGTTTTAGTTTATTTTTTAATAGAAACTGCCATTGTGACAAGTGCCAGAAAATGGCCTTATGAACATATGTATGTGTGTTTTAATACAATTTTTAATTCAATTTTACAGTGTTCAAGAAAAAAATACAAACAATTCACGTTTATTTCGTGTTTTTTTAAAGTTTCCTTCTTGAAAAAAAAAAATAAATATTTGTACTTACTCGGTGTTAAAACACTAACTATTTTTTTATTGAAAACGCAATATTGATTGCAAGTTGCTATGAGTTCGTCAGCTAGTAAGGAGGTATATAAAAATTTTCACTGTACCTTATTATTTTTTCTTTGTAGTCATTTTTTAGACTATTGAGGTTTCGACTTGCGTTAAACGCTCTATTCTCGACAAATCCCGTAATAATTCTTTTTGCTAATTGTCCTAAAAATATGTTTTCTAAACAATCACCTGTGATGTTGCTATGCATATATGCATATAGCACAGGCCAACAAAATGAGACCGACCTCCTTACCCAGAATCCAGACTATACTTTTCCGAAGGTTTTTGGTACGCTGACTCCAAATCTGGCCTTAGAATTGCTATATCACGTCAGGATTTTGAGATAGCCTAACCTAAAAGTGCAAAAAACACCATTTTTGCCCATATTCGAGGTTATATAAGCACGACTCGTTTCTTTTTCACAAAAAAGTACACCCATGATCTTAAAGTATAAGTCTTCCTCTTTCAAATGGCGTCGAGTTTGTTTAAATATCTTTTTTTTTTTCGATGAGATAGTTCAATTTTAAGTTTACACATTTTCAAATTTTCCTGCATCTAGAAAATTACACAGGCTGACAATTTTCAGAACCAGAAAGCAGATAATACGTCCCCGAAGGTGTTTAATGCACTGAATACGAATCTAGCCTCAGAGTTGACCCATCAACCTTGGTTTCCGAGATATTCTAACCTAAGAATGGGAAAATACGTTTTTTTGCTATATTTGAGGTTATGTAGGAAAATTTGAAAATTTGTAAACATAAAATTGTACTATCTCATCGAAAAAAAAAGATATTTGAACAAACTCGACGCCATTTGAAAAAGGAAGACTTATACTTTAAGATGCCGGGTGTACTTTTTTTGTAAAAAAGGAACGTGTCGTGCTTATATAACCTCGAAAATGGGCAAAAACGGCGTTTTTTGCACTTTTAGGTTAGGGTATTTCAAAATCCTGATGTGATAGAGTAATTTTGAGGCCAGATTTGGAGTCAGCGCATCGAAAACCTTTGGAAAACTATAGTCTGGTTTCTGGGTAAAAATTTTGTTAATTTGTGTAGTAAACGATTTTACTTCTAGGCGGGTGAGTTGATATTTAGCTGTAGTAGAACCGAGAGTCTTTGCACGAGCACCCTAATACCGTAGGGTTTACTTTTATTCGTCGTACAATTAAACTTGCTTCGGTTATATGCACTGAATAGTTTGCGGTAGACGCATCCATCAATCAAAATAAGACTTTCGCACGAACGAGTGTCAATCTAATCTCAACACCGTTTAACAGTAGTGTATCTTGGTTAAAAATATCACAATGAAGGTGCCGTATTGAATCGACAGTTTTTCTGCCTATCAAGTATTGCTGTTTTGCTTTAAGTGATTCGTTCTTCTTAGACCTTGGCAATTTCTCCATTTTGCCAGCCACATCGATAGTTTGTAGTGAGAGAGGGAACTGCCAAAAAGCATTGCTATAATTTCGGACAACCTAAACCATGATACTGTTGCTGTTTACGATAATCAAAAAATTATAATATCTTACCTAAAATCTAATTTGACAATAAAAAAAGTTTATTATTTGACTGATGAGGCTGGTCAACATTTTAAAAATAAATCTAATTCTCAAAATTTTCTTTTTCATAAGAAAGAATTTGGTATTTCTGCTGAGTGGCATTTTTTTGCTACGGCGCATGGTAAAGGCGTATGCGATGGTATTGGTGCCAACCTCAGAAGCGGTGCAAAACGAGCGAGTCTACAAGTTTCACCGAATAATCATATTTTAATGCCAGAAAAACTTTACAGTTGGGCTAAAAATTACTGCAAAGAAACTAAAGTTTTCTATAGCAGTAAAGAATCGTATGAAAAAACTGTCTTGAAACTAAAACCAAGAGTGGAGAAAGCTAAGCCTACACCAGGCACATTACAGTACCATGCTATTATTCCAATGGATGAAACTACTTTAAAGCTCAAAAAAATATCTTTAAGTTCTGAATATGAAACTTTTCTGAAAAGCAGAAAAAATAAAGAAAACTTAGCTGTCCTGAGAAAAAAAATCGGATAATCTCTTTATTACTCTTTACTCATAAAATTGTATTTTTATAAATTAATCAGTAAAATGTTATTTATATACTTTCAAGAATTCGAAAGAATTTTTGACCTGTATAAGAATGATTCTTATACAGGTTGAAAATTCCGATATGCAAGCCACCTATAGAGGATTAGTTAAAGCTTGCAGTGCCGCACACCGTGCCGCGTGCAAGAGGCTCGCTACATCTTCCCTTTCGCGCTCTATTTCTCGATCAAAACATCTTGAGCACTTTTTGGAAAATATCTATTTTTAAGTAAAAAATGCTCAGCTTTCGATCTAAATAGTCAAAAAATATATTAAAAATATACTTTTAGAGATATAAGACGTTTTGTAATTTTTGAATGTGAGAATAAAAAATTTTAAAAAAACTGACTAGACCATCAGAAAGCTGAGGAAAAAATAGTTGACGTGAAACGCCTCATATAAGGGGTGATTTATACATTTTCATAATATTATTTTTTTTCCAGTGCACCGATACTTTAAAATCATTCTTCTGTATCAAAAATAACTTGACATAAAATTCAGAATTCATTTTTACAATATAAAAACAAGGCCTGGATTATAACATTTACGAGATACTATAGAGAATCATATGCACTGCATTGAAAGTAATACTCTTAAGAATAACTTTTAAGAATGGGAAAATATAAATTTTGTTGCAGGATTAGTTGGAAATTATTGAATATTATTGTTACCCGGAAGCATGACAATACTAAACTCGTTCTGATACATGTTTATATATTTTTTAAATATTTATCAGAAATCCAGGAATTGAATTTTTCAGAGTATCACAAATGCATTCAGCGGCACAAAAAAAACCCTTAAAAAGCATTTCAAAATAAATTTTTTTTTACTTCTTGTCCATTAGTGTGACATAATACGCGATAAAATTGGTGAATTACAGTAAAAAATACAAAAACCTGATTTATCGATGACTTTTCGCTTATATTGAGCATCTCTAGACCTCTAATCGAGCTGACTACTCCAAAAATGGATTCAGCGGCCTAAAAAACCCTTCGAATTCAGCGAGTAGGAAAAAAAAGTGTAATTTAGTCATTTTTTCATCCTAGGGACCCCAAGATGAAAATTTAGATCGAGGAGTTTTGTTGTATATTCTTTGAAACGGCATACGTAAAATAACAATTCGGCATTAACCGGCTGTACCATTTATACAATTTATATCGTAGTAATTATAACACCTACATGCCAATTACACTAGGCGCATTAAATAAATGTAAAAAATTAAACGATCTTTACATCTGCAAAGAATCCGAACTCATTAACGAAATTCAAGAATATACAACGTGTGAACTGAAATTAATCATAACACCAAACTTGACAACTTGCTCATGTTGCAACATAACATTAACAAAATTACGTGAGACATATTGGATGTGACTACACACCCCTAATTTATGGCTATTTTCTACAGCTAACAAAGAGCAAATATTTATATAATGTCATAGAATAGAATATATCTGATTCGAAATAAACGGAATAGGAATATTACGATTAAATCCAGGCTGTACGGCACACACTACTAATGCAAGTCTTACAGCATCTCGCGAAATTCGAACAAATACTACACGTCAATATTTCCAGTATACGAACTTAACATTCAACATATTTACCAATAACAATAATACAGACAACAATGACTATACACAATACATTGGAGACATATTAAAACAAGAAAATATTCATACTACACAAGGTCAACATAATACATAAAATAATTCATTAAAATCAGGTGCCTGATCCGATGAAATAATTCAAAAAGCAAAAACTATAGGAGAATACAAGATCATTTGTAGAAACTTCGACACTTTTTAAAGACAAATAGCCATATTTGATGGATTGCTCATAACAATAGAAATTATTTTTTATATAATTTCTTTAATTTCTGTGTACTCGATAGGATTTTTTAACTTATTTTCGTGCTTAGTTTTATTTATCATCACAGATACGAATTCTTTTCCCGTCTCCGAAAAAATTTTTTGCAGTTGAGGGGATTCGAACTCACGACCAATTGGGTAGCCTTGTATTGACAGGTATGCACTTTATCCATCAAGCCAACGGCGAACCCAACAGTTGCATTATTTGTGGTGTACTGTGAAAAATATACTCAGGAAAAGATTGTTTTTAGAAAATAAACAAAATCAGAACCAGACAAACAGGAATATTGTTGATAATGTTGTCGACAATATCGGGGCACAGCTAACTCAAGCAACAGAAGTAAATTTCCAAGGAAATCCAGAAGCCCGGAGCAGAACTCTCCGTTTCAATAGACAAAAAAAAGATACACCCTTTACTCCAAGACTCTCAATCCTCTATACTCCGCATCAAGAAAAAAAATACTTAAATTGAAAACAGACAAATTCCGTATCACCTATGGCTATAGCACCAACCCTAAATTATTAGTACTCTTTTATATCCTTTTGTTTTTCGCATTTTCAATTATATTTTAATATTTTCCGAATTCTATTGCATCTCCATTATAATTATACTGTTTTCCAACTGACTCTCTTTACAAAAAAGAGCATTTTTTTTTATCTAACTTAACATCCATAAATTAAAATTTTTTCTCCACGTATCCTATTGTAAAAATCCCATTTTCGTTATTTTCTTCCGTAACTTAGACACTGTAAATCTTTTCGTTTGTAAATCAAACTTTTTTGTAATCTTATATTTTATTTTTTTTTGCGATGAACATCATTTTTCCGATATTTCTTATACACGGTGTTAATGAGTAGAATAATAAGTTCTACGGCATCGGATAGAGCGGAAATTCCAAGTGGAAATTCATTTTGTAACTTTCCGATGCGATCAGTATTCATTGAATAATCATCGTTTGAAAATTAGCCGACCGGGCCAATCAGGAGACAGCAATAGCGACAAGCGAAGCGCCAGGAGGGCACAGGGTGGTGGCTCGTTGAGTACCTCCCCGCCGCGCCGTGTGGCGACTGTTGCCACGCAGTGTCTCACTTTGCACCGTCATTCGGCAGTCACGGCTTCTGCAAAAAAAACATGACAGGCCGACTGCATTGTTAAAAGTTCATAGTCAATTCCTTATTTATAATAACTTCTAGTGCTTCGCAAAAACCATGTTTCATTTAGCATGGTGCAAATATCTACGTAAAAACGTACATTCACGAAGTAGATATGAACTAAGAAAAGTAACGATGAATTTATTGCTCGTCAAAATTTTACAATATGAAAGTGAATTTATCGTTCACCACGAGCCAAAGCATTCTCAGAGGATGTTCCTCTATTTTCTTTTTAATGTAAGAAGATCTGCGTAATTCTATTCGATACAGACAACAACCAACACAAGAGAATTTAGAGTAAGGAAACTGTAAGAAAATTTTTATATTAGGAGAAAAAAGATTATAAGAAAAAATATATATAAAATAATAAAGTGTTTCATCTTCAGTAAGATATAGAGAGCTCTATCTTAAATACAAAAATGAAAAATGAAAAGGAATTAATATTTAAATACGTAAGGACCTCCATAGCCGAGTAGAGGTGGGACATACGATTACATATAAACTCGAAAATGTTTTGCCGCTGGAAGGTTGGAATGCTACCTCTGTTAGTTCAGCTGACAACTAATAAAATCAACTCAGCTATGTTAGGCGCATAGGCCAATTCGTGATCCAATGCCAGTTTCAAGTAGCTTACTTACTCTATATTTCTCTTGTGTTGGTTGTTGCCTGTATCGAATAGAATTACACAGATCTTCTTGCATTAAAAAGAAAAGAGGGGAACATCCTCTAAGAATGCCTTGGCTCGTGGTGATCGATAAATTCACTTTCATATTATGAATTAAGAAAGCATTTAAATCTAAGATTACTCTTAGTAACCGCCTAAAACTTTGTTAACTTGCACATAAATGGGTATCAGTTTTAAAAAATTTAAAATCAATCAGATACTAATTCTTTTGAATGATTGATAAGCAAGTGAAAAACTGATATTTATAATTATGTTGTATACTTGACTTAATAATTTCATTCAGTACAATTTCGTTGAAAAAGACAATGTAATTTGTAAAAATTATCTGAAATATCGGAAAAAAAATACGAAAACTAATTCGTACTTACACGCCATTAATCAATATTTTAGAAATTAATTTTATTCATAATGAAATACGAAGGATTTGTATTTGGTAGTCCTAGAATATCTCAGATCGAAGAATAATGCGTTTCATGAAACTTTGCTAGTCAAATTGTTGCTGTGAAACAATAATTTTTATTATTAAATTTTAGACCTCGTTTTTTAGACATAAAATGCCCCTGTATGAAAAAATTAGGTTTGTATCAGATGCATTGAAATTTACACCACTGCAGTGATTTTGTAGTACTTGGCCCGGCTCTCCCGACTCTCATGTGCAGCGATCATAAGCTCTGGGCCTAAAATCTATGTGTATTAAGGCAAAAATTATTTTATTTTATGAAGAGCAATAAAGTTCATCTTGAAAACATAGTACGAGGCCTACAAAAAAAAAAACTTTTCGTCGCACAGTAGCAAAAAATAATGTATTTATCTCGGCCATAAAATCTCAAAGTTATGTATCATTATGTAGATCAACTAGTTTATTAGTTATTAAATGCCAGAGTATGCAGTACGTATTAAAAGTACGATACGAAACTAAGCGCAAATTTTAATCTTCACTATCAAACATAGAAGGAGATAAATTTAATTTTTAAACAATATAAAAGGCTAAATCGATCTTCATGGAACTTACATTTTTTCAAGAAATAATTTGTTTATTCATTGATTAACACGACGTTTCGATGGCTTACAGGTCATAAACCCTCCTTTTCAGGTGATCTAGATAACAATTTTTCATACACTTAATTCAAATACAAACTTGAGGGACACTTCAACAATAACAAAAATTATAAACATACCTATTCGACTTATACACTAAAAAATCAAGAAATAAAGATTTCTCGGTGGTCACCAGTTCTCTGACTTATCAAAACGTAATAAACAAAAAAAAACGAAAAAAAAAGATGAGGGTATATGTCCTGTAATCCCTCGAAACGCCGTGTTAATCAATGAATAAACAAATTATTAGTTAGCTATTAAAAGCGATTCTAAAGGTTCCACAATGGCGATAAATAATAATCTACGGTTAATGCAGTGTTTTTTAACACATTACCGTTTTTAAGGTATAACGTTAGTAGTTATGGACCCACTGTGGCTCGTCATAACAAACTTGACCTTGACTGCGTAGTCTCAGTGCAAGTTGCTGACGAGGCATAGTGGGTCCGATGCTCTCTCTCTCACGCGTGCGATGCAGCTGCACTTTTATCGTGCATACCTCATCTCCAACTCTCTCTTGTACTCTCTGTCTCTCTCTCTCTCTCTCTCTCTCTCTCTCTCTCTCTCTCTTTCTCTCTCTCTAGAGTGAAATAAATATTGAAGCATGAGTCATCACCTCCAGCGCATATGCACTTTGATCCGTCTATTTCTCTCTCTCACACGCACACGCACACTCTCTCTCTCTCTCCCTCTCACTCTCCCGATCGAAATAAATATTTTAAATTTTGTCCATTTTGCCGTATCGCGCTTGGTTTTCGAGATCGAGCAAAATTTCGAAGTTTTTCGCTCTCCTTTTTGAAATTTTTTTTTTCGCTAATCAATCGATAACTAAGACTGAGCAAGTCCCTCCTGTCGACAACCCCCAAAATTTTGTCCATTTTGTCGTATCTCGCTTGATTTTCGAGATACGAGTAAAATTTCAAAATTTTTGCTCCGAAATTTTGAAAAAAAATTTTCATGAAATTTGAATTTTATGAATAAAACAGTGTTATAGAAGAGATCGAATTTACTTTCGATTTATTTTACTTGGGAGAGTGTGTGTGTGTGTGTGTGTGTGTGTGTGTGTGTGAGAGAGAGAGAGAGAGAGAGAGAGAGGCTATATGACACTTGCTTTCCCTAGTAGTCGTGGGAACAGTATCCCGAGGCCTCGTCGGACTCCTGGGCTGGGATGAAAAACCCAATCCCCATTTGAAAATCCCAGGGCCACTCAGGCTCCAGGTCCCAGTTCTCCTCCTCCTCCAACATAATCACTTAATCACTTAAAACACTTAACTTAACCCAGTGAAATTAAAATATTAAACGCCCTGGTCTATATTATACCATACTAAACGGTCAAAAATCTGAGGTCTTAAGCGTATACTTAAAGTTCCCTCGTCGAACGCATCAATTTGATAGAGTCGCCAATAATTGGTCCACAGTAGCACTTGTATTAACGCGCACCTATTCGACACTATTACCGGATAGGGCTGCCGTCTACATATCTCAATCGCTTCTTGAACCTCCTGCGGAAAAAACGGAATAACCGCCGGTTCCGTCGGCTCTGCCTGTAATACTTCAGCTAGTTCTCCCTCGCTTGAGAGATCTAGCTCCGAAAGCATCCCGACCGAAAGCTAAGCAACGACTGAGCCACCAAGACTTAATAAAAGAAGAAGAAAGAAGTCACCTCAAAAGCAATTATCAGCGATTTTAATAAAGAGAGAAAGGCAGAAATGTCAGCATTTCTAATAAGGAGAAAGAGTTACACGTGCGAGAGAGAGAGATATAGATAGATAGATAGATAGATAGATAGATATTCTTTTATTTGTATAAGTATACAAAAATGACATAACAATTGAATATAACAATACATTTCAGATAATAACTTTTACAATAATACGTTTTATCAGTCTTATAGGAAATTGCATTCAGTCTTTCTATGATATCACAGGCATAATAAATTGATCAGTCTCAGAATCAGTCTTAAAATATGTGTCAAACCTTATAAGTAATATCACAGAGCGTCTTAGATTAAAAATACAAATAAATAAAATTACAAAGCAGTCGATATCTATCTTACAAACA
>UELU01121914.1:0-13793 GCA_900490025.1 Megastigmus dorsalis
GTGTATTATTTTTGAGTTTAAAAAAAAAAAAAAATTAAATAAAATTTTTTTTATCCATTTTTGTTACTCTTTCTGTTTTTGGATAACTATATTACCGCCAGAAATCGCAGACCGAATATCTGGCGTTTCAGAACACTGGTTGTGAACCTTTTTTCCCCTCTTAGTTTTTCCAAAATGGCGGATTTTGTGAAACAGCGGAAACTCCAGACATTCGAACCGCGATTTTTGGCGGTAATATAATTATCCAAAAACAGAAACAGGAACAACAATTAATTAAAAAAAAATTTACTAAATTTTTTGTCTTTTTTTAAAAAAAAACTCAAAAATAATACACTTATTGACATTTTTTTACAAAATATGCTACAGATTCTGAAAGAGCACCCTCGAAAACCCCCTACATAGGATTTTGGATAAAAATGACTTTGTTTTTCGAATAGAATTCTGAACTTGAAAATGTGTGTACAAAAATGTGCATTTGCACATTAATGGGTTAATATTACATTTATATTACATTTATATTACATAATTATTGGAATCACTAAGAATAGATTGATACGTATTCTTGAAATGCAATAAGACGCAATAGAAAATATTATTTGAAATAATCAATAGAAGTCATGTGATACCTTAAATATGTTTTTGTATTCAGAACAATTCAGAACAATTCAAGTAAATTGAAGATCTATAATGAAAAACTGCAGTAAAAACGTTTATTTGATTTATTGAAATCAATAAAAATAGATTGATACGTATTTTTATAATGCAATAAGATGCAGTGAGAAAATATTATTTGAAATAGTTAATAAAATTCAATTAATAGTTTTAAATATATTGTTCTATTAAAAAGAATATCATAAAAACAGTTTAAGTAAATTGAATACATGCAAACAATACATATGAATACTTAAAATTATCGTTGAATGCAATAGATAGAAAATTACAAAAATAATTATATTAAAAATTATTCAAAACAATTAAATTTAATAGTAATAATAACATGCATATCAATTGCTATTCAAGTCAATTAAAATCAATTAATATTTAATTAAACGATTTCAAAAAATCAATTAAGTATATTCAAATCAATAGGATGCAATTCAATTTCTTTTGAATTCTATTGATTTGAATTGATCATTTTCAGCAGGGAGGTTAACCTAAACTCAATTAACAGTGAACACGTGCTAGAAACAAAAATGAAAATCATAGTTCCACAAATAAAAAATGCAGCCAGACTGGAAATATCAAATAGAGAAGAAAATTGGGGAAAAATTAAGCAAGCCTTAGAAAATAAAATAGCTGTACAGGCGAATAACATTCAGAAATTGGAAGATACAGTATAACAGCTGGAAGAAGAAAGCATAATAGAAACGCAAAAAATAAGAATACAACAAATACAAATGGATAACGATAAAATGGATTTAGATAATACAGTTTATGATGAATCGGTTTTTACAAATGTATTTGATTTAACGTTAATTTAAAATCCCCACAAATTCTAATATTACCGTTACTTTTGAATATTGGCACGATCGGAGTAGCCCATTCGCTACTTTCAACAGATTCTAAATGCTCTAAACCGCTTCTGGTACATGTCTACATATTAAAGCTATCGCGCGGGCGCCTTCTTTTAAATAAATCTCTGTTTTGCTTTTATTGTAAATGCCCGGCTTATCACTAAACAATTCTTTGTATTTATTCAAAAAATACTCTGCAGTTTTATTAATATTCAATTTATTAATGTTCAACTCTTTGTTGATGCTCAATGGCCATTGGCCTAATGCTGCAAGCCATTGCCGACCGATTAATGTGGGACCGTTCCCAGGCATTACAAAACAATCAGCTATACATTTTATTTTATTAAATTCAACCGTCAAATTAGTCAATTTACCAACCGGTTTCAATTCTTTATTATCATACGTACGCAATTTGACTAACGTTTTAGAAATGCTTAAACATTTGAAATACTTATTTTTCTCATATTCAGAAATTACCGTTGCATACGTCCCTGGATCTATTTCCATGTTAATCTTTTTTTCTTTTACCATTACATCGATATACATAGGCTCCGCGTTCGCTCTCTTGCTATCGTCACTCACACGCAACAATCATACCTTCGCTCGCTTACGTCGAGTTTGTAGAATTCGTCCCGATGAGTAGAGTACTGCGTTGTCTCTACGCCTGCGTCATTGTCCTCTTCTATCTTCTGTAGCGCTGACTTCTTCTTTCTGCACACTCTCTCCAAATGACCTTTTCCATTACAGTAGCGGTATATGGAATTTCGGAAGCGACACTCTTTGCTCACGTGATTTGCCTTGCCGCAGCAGTAACATTCGATGTTTTGTTGACTTTTGCCTGGCGTGTGCTTCTTCCTATGATCGTCGCTGCTACTCTGCTCCGTTTGCTGCTTCGCTGGTGATCTCCTAAGCTTTGCGCTGAAATTATTCTTTCCGCTGCCCATTGAAAATACTTCTTTCTGCGTGTTTCTATGCTCAAATGTATTCATAGAGGTAGTTACGTTCTTCACCGCAGACTCTCTTGCTATTGCCTCCTTCAATGCTGTATCGTATGTAAGCTTTTCCATTTTGAAAAGCGTAACTCATGTGTCTTCGTCTCATATGCCACACACGAATTGATCTCGTAGAGTAGTGTTTAAATCTGCAAAATTGCAATTTAATGACAATTTTTTCAACCTCGCCGCGAAATCGGCGACTTTTTCGTTAGGCTGCTGTCGCACTTGATTGAACGTGCATCTTTCTATTACCTCTGAAGGCTTTGGCTTCAAGTGATTTGTCATCAAATTTACTAATTTCTCGTATATTTGCGTTTTCAATGACGTTGGCGAGCTTAAATCCTTGAGTAATTTATACGCCTCTTCGTCAAGTTTTCCAATCAATATTGGCGTTTTCTTAATGTCTTTGGTGTCCTTGGCAATGAAATAGAATTCTAGTCGTTCGACAAACACCTCCCAGTCGTCTTATTGTAAACAAAATTCGAGTTTTGCAGAGTCGTTAGATATTTTGTTATCCTCTTCGAATTAACTTGCGGACTCGTATTCACTTGAGCTTCCGTCGGAATTATCGTTTGATTGTTGTTTATGTACAACTTCTTCGCTCGTACTTGGCATCGAGGTTGCGGTTGCTATTTCGACTTTAACAATGTCAACTAACTTTTTCCGTAAGTCGTCGAATTTCTCACTTTCTTCAAATTCGATTTTACGCGTATTCAATCCATCACGTAATTGCTGTTTATCTAGTTTATAAACCCAACCAATAGCTTTGGGTTTTTCTTCTTTTTGATTCAGATTGCTCATTAATACAGTTTTATTAACAATGAGCCGATTAATTAAAATTTTCTCTTTTCTTTCACTGACTTTTTTCACGCGCAACCGTCGTTAAGTGCACGATTGCATCTTTCTACAATTGTTTAAATTTTGTTTAACTAAACGCCGGTTTTCACTTAAATTACTGTGAACCAACCGTTTACTGTGCATTACAGCGTTTCTCAATACCGAACACGCGCTTTTACAGAACCTAACCACTTCTCGGGTTTGCTTTGCACGAGGGAATTTCGTAGCATTCGATTTTCTAGTCTTTTCTTTTAATTTTAAGCACGATACGCGAATTTGCTTCTTTCGCACTACCGCTGCTTTTGAACTAAGCAATTATCAATCGTTTTTAACACTTACAATGCAACTACCACTGCTTTCAAATTCTCGCGACCACGTGCTTCAAACGTACTCTTGCTCTGCACTCACGTAAATCGTTTCAAAACATCCTCGTCGCCATGTAATGTTTTTGATGTTTTATAGGAATAAACACAGCAATATATTATAAGCAAATGAAGCTTATTATTAACCTTTACACTGCCGGGATTGTATATTGGCCCGTTTAATTAATAATAAAGTAGAATGTTTAGCAGCTGCCGATACAAGGGCGCGTAGTGGAGTTTTGTGCATGTGTAGCACAGTACTAGGCTCGAAAGTCAAATAATGTTTTACGAGCTGCATATGAACTGTGAGTGTGTATAGAAACAATCGTATTAACAGTTGCATGTTAAAAGCCCTTAAGGGGTAAAAGTAGCTCTTAATATACAAAATATGTTGCTTTACATATGAACTTTCTGTGTGGAGGTGCGAAATAAATATAAGAAGTATCAAATTAGGAATCATTATTTTTGATGTGCATATTCTATAGTCTTGTAACGAGAATGGATTGAGAGTCGAGACCGATGAAGCATCATATGCTCGAAATTTTCACCAAACATACTTACATGTTCAAAAGATAAATTTTTCTCCTTGTATTTTTGATAATGGATCTTGAAATCTGAGCTTAGTTTCGTATCGCGCTTTTTGAGCATACTGTATACTCTGGCACGGTAGGAGTAACTCGAAGAAATTGTGACTTGAAATCTTTAAATAAAAGATGTAGAATGCATAAAAATGAATTTCTCTCTCTCTCTCTCTCTCTCTCTCTCTCTCTTTCGGTGAATACAACTACAGTCGCCTACTAATCGGCTCCATTTAGAATTGTGTTTTTCTGCATACTCTGCCGGCCAGGGCTTTTTCACAGATCATCATTGCAAGCGCCTTTATGCAAACCATCTCGGCTAATGTTATCTTCGCGAGACCGAGAAGGTCTTGCATTCTTTTCCGACATTTCTTCTGGCCGACTTCGTTATTTTGAGATTAGTTCTGAGATCTTCTTCTGCCAACAAAGTCGTGTGAGCGGGAGGAGATGCGCGAGTCTACGCCAATCGAATTTCAGGAACTGCACAAATTTCGATTTTCTGCTGTCAATAAACACCACTGACGGATGATAACGTACTACCCCTATTGGAAATATAAAGGGTACTGAAACGTATAGAAACGTACAGAAATGTACGGAAGCGCATATAACCGTATAGAAACGTACAGAGACGTACCGTTCGGTACTGTGCATCTCGAATTTGGACACTTTGTACGTTTTAGTACGCTTCTGTACGTGGAAGTATATTTTTGTATGTTTAAGTATGTTTCCGTAAGTTTTTGTACGTTTTAGTGCAGTTGTTTAAATTTTGGTTTCTCCTTCATTTTCTTCGTTTTTCGTACGTTTGCGTACATTTCCGTACGGGCACGTACGTGTACGGACGTCTACGTACGTTTCCGTACGTCTACGTACGCCTACATATCCCTGTTGAAAATAATGACGTCATTTAGCATGTCACAAATTGGAACAAAAAGTGACGTTAATTTTCTTTTTTTGAAAAAAGAA
This sequence comes from Megastigmus dorsalis, assembly GCA_900490025.1. Classification (NCBI taxonomy): domain Eukaryota; kingdom Metazoa; phylum Arthropoda; class Insecta; order Hymenoptera; family Megastigmidae; genus Megastigmus; species Megastigmus dorsalis. The sequence continues at coordinate 5,250 of UELU01121914.1, forward strand.
GGAAACGTCGTTCAAAGATGTTATTTTTTTAAAGCTAACACGTCATTTCTTTGAAAAATAACGTTATTGGAATATTGCAATAGTCACTTATATTTAACCTATATTTAATAATATCGTATTTTGTATTATATTATATATCGCATAACGTTTCACAAATTAATCGCAATTAAATTGAACGCTTAAAAAAATTTTCCCCGACTGGGATTCGAACCGACGCCCTCGGGGTACCACGCATGTACCTTAACCACTCCGCTATCGCACGCGTTTATAATATTATTTTGATTTTGTCCATAAAGTATACATTTAAGTTAAGCTTTATAAAGTATGATTATTCTCAAAATTAATTTTCGATTATTGTATAATAATTTAAATATTAAAATAATCGAGATTTTTCATTTATGAAAAAGAAAAATTCTAAGATTTATTATAGATATTGATGTAAGATAATAGTAGAAATTTTTATCTTATTATTTATTATAGATTTAACTACACGGAATATATATTGATCATAAAAAATAATTTTTTATAATAATTCAGTTACTTAGGCTTTGAACTTTTTTATTTATCTTATTAATTATTTAAATAAAAATTTTATATTTAAATAATTTATTAAAAGGTGCCGTTTGGAATAACATAGAGAATCGTTGCAATAGGTTTTTCAAAATTATTTTTTTACTTGATTGAAATAAACTAAAGCAAAAAAGTAAATATAATATTTAATTATGCAATAATTTAATACCGAGATTCGGCTTGTTTGCCGTAGTACTAAATAAAGAATATATTTATCATTTTTTTTATAATAAATGAATTATATCATTTTTTCAAAAAAATTTTCAAAAGACTGCATAAAGTATACTTTATACATACTATGATTATTTATAATACTTTGAGACACCTTCTATTTTGTCAGTCACTAAAAAAAAATTATTTGAAAAGAATACTTTGTTATTAGTATTTGAATACTATAAGTATTAAGTCAATGTGGACATAAAAGCATTCTTAAAGAACTCTTTTTTCGAAAAGTGTGCTTATTGGGTAAGTTGTAAAGATATTTATTGTTTTCAAATAATTGTTTTCAAATAATAACACAGTATAATACATGAATAATATATAAAATTTTTTTAATTAACTCTTCTCAAATCTGATTAAGGCATTGAAGGAGTTTATGAAACGCACAAAAACGTACGGATACATAACTAAATATACTACACTTAAGTATCGGTACCTTTCTGTACATCTGTGTACATTTGCGTACGTTTCCGTACTATTTTGTACGTTTTAGTATATTTTCTAAATTAACTCTTCTCGAGTCTGATTAAGGTATTGAAGGAGTTTATAAAACTTACAGAAACGTATAAAAACGTACAGAAACGTAGAAAATCGTACAAAAACGTACTGAGGCATACTAAAGCGTACAAAGTGTCCAAATTCGAGATGTACAGTCCCTGTACATTTCCGTACGATTTTGTACGTTTTCTATTTCCAATAGGGACGCGATGCATATATCAACGAGAGCGCGAGAGGATGGAGATATTGCCCCCCCACCACAGCCGGTTCTATCAACTCAACAGGTGAATGAGCTCTCCATTAGTCTCGCAAAAGAAAAGGCGACGGATATTCGTGATAATCTACTAACTGTACTCTCATTTGCTTGCGGTCTATAATGTTGTAAAAGGATACAGAGACTCGCTAGACTTTCTGAACGATAAATTGGAGCAGGTAGTGGCCGAATTATGAGTTATAAAATCGGCCTGCAATCAAGTCGGCGCGGAACAATCCTACGCGAGCGTGGCAGCCTGCGAACAGAGTGTCGTTTTCTAGAGGAAAGACTTTTCCTATAATCAGAACGAATCGCACCATCATTGGACCTTGCACGGAGTCCGCAGTACGTACATCATCCTTTAGCGCAACTAAAGACGTTCTTCAAAAGGTGATCGACCCGGTGACATTTAAATTAAATCTCAGACGTATTAGATACGGGCCCAAGAACTCTGTAATCGTGGAGGGCGATGCGTTGAATACAGGCACTTTAGCTAGCTGCAACTAGTTTAGAGGGGCAGGTTTAGAACTAAAACTGGATGCCAAACTAAATCCTCATCTAATAATACATGGAATGACGGTAACCTAAATTAAGAACAAATTATTAAATGTTTAGTGGAACAAAATGTACTAGATGCGACAGAGAATGATTTCAAGGCTGTTTATTTACATCCTGCAGGCAGTAAAAAGCATCGCTCTTTTGTAGTAGAAACCAAGCCCGAGCACAGAATCACATTACTTAAGCGAGGTAAAGTTAATATTATCTGGAAATTATGTAGAATAGAAGACCATATAGCGATTTCGCAGTGCTTCAAATGCTCTGGCTTCGGTCACATTTCCAGCGCCTGCAGACATAAGAGTAGTTGCGGCAATTGTTCAGGCGAGCATCTTACGAAGGACTGTGACGGAGAGAGCGAGACGAAATGCGTTAATTGTTTAAGGGCGAAACGAGAAAACTACAGTCATTCGGCTACGGACAGAGCGAAATGTCCCTTATTGCGTAATAGGATAGATAGCAGTATCGCTTCAATCGATTATGGAAATACGTATTATATAGAAACTCTCAATTTGCCATACTAACGCACAATCGTTAGAAGCACATTTTACCGATATTTTAGCTATAATAAATGTAGAAAAAGTACATGTGTTAGCGATTAGTGAGTTATTTCTTAAGCCGGCGAAGTCATCCGAGTTTTTAAAAATACCAGATTATAGCGTAGTAAGAGATGATCGATTGGGTAGGGGAGGCGGAGGTGTAGCCCTTTTTATTCACGAGTCGATACGTTTTGAAGTTATTAATAAGTCGCAGCAACCGGAAATCTATTCTAAAAGGCCGGAATTTCTCTTCGTGTTATTACATCTAAAATCAGTTAAAGGACTGTTAGGTACGAATTATAGTCCACCGAAATGCGGATATTGGTCTGATATTGAAGAGACTTTTATCAATTGTAATAAAACAACCGTCAACTTGGTTCAATTAAGAGCTAGAAAATCTAATTAAGGCTAGGAATAAAACATGGAATATTTACAGACGTTTTAAGCGCCCAAGCAGTCATGAAGAGTATAAGCTGCTGCATAATCGGGTTAAATTTGCCACGAGAAATGCAATTTCATCATCTTTTCGCAATAAATTAGTGCAAGTTATAAACAGTACAGAGTTGTGGAAAGGTATCGGTGAAATGGGTATACGTTCGGCTAAGATGGGAGTGGCTCCTTTGCAGGTCGATGCAAACACGCTCAATAAGCACTTTTTAGGCGAAAACGTTGCGCTTATCTTGAGATACTCGGTGCCAACTGTTAGAGTTGCACCGGATAACAGATTTTATTTTCGCCAAGTTAATACCGCCGAAGTAGTTTCAATTATTTGCTCGGCGAAATCTAATGCAAAAGGATCAGATGCTATCCCCGCAATGCTTCTCAAACAGTATTTACCGGTCAGTTTTCCTGTTCTTATGATTATTTTCGACGCATCGCTGCAGTCAGGCGTCTTCCCTACAGACTGAAAGAGGGCGATAGTTCGACCTTTGCCGAAATTGAACCCTGACACGAATGCGAAAAACTTATAGGCTGATTAGTATTTTATGTGCAGTCTCGAAGGTGTTGGAAACCTTGGCATTTAACTAGATATCGGATTTCTTCACTCATACGGCTCTCATAAACATAATCGACAGCTTCAGAGAGGCCATTGACCTCGATAATGTTGTGCTGGCGATCGCAGTTGGCTATTCAAAAGCATTTGATCTGGTCAATCCAGGTCTGCTTGTCGAGAAACTAACGGAGCTTTGCTTTTCAGACACATCCAGGTCGTGATGGCTCCTACTGGTGAAATCTCCTCGACTAAAGTAAAGAATGTAGCGGTGCTCCAGGGTAGTCCAATAGAACCCCTATTTTTTCTGCTTTTGCAAACGACACTCTTAGGGTGCTTCGCTTTTGCAATTATCATCTGTATGCAGATGATTTCACGATTTATCGCGCTGGATCGTTTAATCAGATAGAGGACATCTTAGAGACCGTTAATGCAGGTCCCAATAATTTATATGTATGGGCAAGCGCGAACGGCCTTCTTATAAGCTCCGGAAAAACACAAGCGACAGGGTTTGGCTCGCGAGGCTTCACTAGTCGCATTAGAACAGCTGCAGTGCCTAAACCACTTATTAACGGCGAGTCTATTGATTTTTGTGAGATAACGAAAGTTTTTGGAATTACACTTAACAGCACACTTTCCAAGACTGCTCAATGCAACAAAACCTCGAGAAAATGTTTTGCAGCTCTTTCGATACTCCGTAAATGTAGCGACAGCATTCCGGGTGGCTCAAGGCTTTTGCTTGTAATAACTCTGATTTTTCCATATTTTGACTACGGTGCGGAGCTTCCCCTGGACCTATCTGTAGAACTCACCCTTAAAATGTGTCGATGCATTAACGCTGCTCTTCGATTAGTGACCGGCTTGAAGAAGTTTGACAGCATTTCGCCGGCTTATGCAGCGAATAATATTCTGCCGTACAGCCTCTGTACTGCGATGCTCGAAACCAGCATATCTAGCGGAGAAATTTAATTTTAGAATTATGGGTGAGAGCGGGACGAAGCGGGACTCTATATTAGATTTGTATATATGGTGGACAAGAACGAGCTGTTACCAAAAATCTTGTACAATAGGGGTGGCAAGACTGTGGAACAGTCTACCAATTAGCGTGCGAGAACTGCGACTGCTTTAAAAAGCACTTGTTTAAATATTCGCTTAAATATAGTACTTAAGGTTCAATTATTTATTTTTCTTTGTATTCGCTTCGTTTATTTTTAATTTTTTAATTTTTTTTTATTATTTTTATTGTTCATTTTGTTAATTTATTTTTAATTTAGTATGCGATAATTTTGCGTATATTTAATAACTGTAATACATGGCTGTGACTACGATGGATCTTGACTCCTTAGTCTAAATAAAGTATTCAGTTTAATTCAATTTAATTCTCTCTTTCTCTTATTTAATTAACTTGTTGGTCTACATAATGATAGAATGATAGATATCCATAACTTTGACCAGTATAATAACCATGATATTTGTGTGAAGTCCTAACTCTCACTATAAGACTAGTATAATCTAGGTAGGCTAGTGCTCTACCGAGATTCTTGATTCTTGTATTTTGGATTTATTTAAAAGGTTTTAAATTGGAAATTTGAGAGATTGTACTTACGGTGGGTTCGTTGATATCGGGAAATGGTTGTAGAAGTAAACAGGATTTTCTCACTTTTGTATAAGTTTAAAATAATATATAGTTTATTTAAAATCGAATGTTGAATTATAAAAGTTCGGTTGAAAAATACAAAAAAAAAATATAACAAATTAAAAATAGAATGTATGTTTTAACCGGTAGAGAAATATAATTGACATTCTGTGAAGCTCGGAGCGTCGCGACAGATGGATCTTGGTGTCGTTAATTACATCATTATTGACGTGTATACGAATTATAAGTAGGTTGCTTGTTTTGAAAGAGAGGCGAAAATGCATCGTATGCATTTCGCAAATTTATCGTTGGTATTTTCGATTGACGATTGATTCAGTTTTTTGAACATAAAAGATACGCCGTACGACGTAACACCTGGGGGGCCGAGATGCTGCATATCGGTACGATATCAGCGTAAATTAAAATGTTATCAATCGTTAATCGATTACATGAATATTGTACAATTTTATATACCCATAAAGAAACCGGTGCTTATAAATAAACGGGAATGTGTGATATGATATGTGTAATTATTCTATTTATTCTATTTATCCTATTTATCTAAAGGTTGATAGTTCTAAAGTATTTTGCTTATATAAATATATATTGTTGTGTGTGTGTGTGTGTGTGTGTGTTTGTAGAATGACATTTGAGGACTTTTTGTTATTTAGAGTTAAATAAATATTTTTTTGTTATTGTTTCTATTATTATTTTACTCGATGTCTAGAGAGAATATATCTTTTTTGTTTGTTGACAAAGTTTGTTTTTGAGGTAGATTTAGGATTGGTGGTCTTTCTGGTTAAGGGGGTAGATTTAGGATTGGTGGTCTTTCTGGTAGAGGGGGTTGTATAATTGCATGAGTTATGCTGGGCTTGTGTATTATTTTAATTTCCTGTAGTTCGGTTTCTTCGTAATTTCTTGTGTTTTTGGTCATAATGTTTTTTTTACGTTCCTTCGTGGAGATGTCCTTCAGCAGCTGTGTGACCGACGAGAAGATCGCACCGAGCAGATGGACTGACCAGCCATAAATTGTATGTAATATATAGCCTTGTATAACTGTGTCGATTATTAATTTTAATATGTGTATGATTATTAAAATCATTATTATCGCGGAACTTATTGATCCGAATTTGATGAATTTATCGATGAAGTTGTTCCATGTGTTTTCTGCGATGTGTGTTAAAATATTTTCCGTAAATAGATTATTTATTAAGCCTCCTTGTACGGTTTCTTCTCCTTCCATGCCTTTGGCTATGGTGTTTAGTAGTGATGTTTTTTCCATGGGAAACATTATGTGTTGCTGTAGTTCTTGTAGGTCATTCGATGAGTAGATTCCACTAGTTGCAAGTGAGTTTATTTTTTCTGCTTTCCAACTGATTTCATTTCTTGGTTTTAATATGTTTATTTTGGTGTCAGCTCGACGTGGTTGTGGAAGTAGATTGATCCAGTGTTCGCCAATTTTATAATATTGCGGTATTATTTGATTGCAGTTTATTTGTCCTCCTTTTTCTATTAGAATATGTATCTTCGGTGTTAAAAGCCGAGTTTGAATTCCTACCGTGACAGGTAGTTGTGAATAGCATTCTTTTGTGTGTAAGATTTGTGCTTCCACAGGTGTACATTTTATAATATGTACTACTTCTCCCGCCAGTCTTGCGATGTATCCAGGTTTCTGCATTATATTGTAGGCGAATTCGTCGGGCGAAAGGGATGCGATTGATAACGAGTTTCGAATTACTTCTCTATCTAGTTCGCATTTATCTTTTAAGATATTAGTATATAAATTGTCTAATTGTGTCCTGAAATGTTTTTCTACGTAAACAAATTTTGAGTTCATATAAGCAAATATATCTAAATTTAATATTTCTTTGTCTAATCTAACATCTTTGTCAAATAGTACGTTATTATAGTTTTTCTCGTATATATATAATCTAGGGTGTTCCGTTTTTGTTATTATTCTTCCGTATAAATTGATATTTCCTTTTGCTGCTAATGCGGAGGATATATCGTCGGTATTTATGCTATAAACTGTGTCTAGATTTTCCGACGAGATTTTTGTAATAGATCCCTTCTATAAAATGTCATATTTATTTTTAAACTCGTTATTCCTAGGTAATGGTGTCCAAAATGAATGACCCGCTTCTATGTCTATACAATGTAAGTCGGAAAATTTACAAACAGTTCCGGAATACAGTCTTAATTTATCGTTATTTAAACTAACTTGAGCGTACTGCTCCATTAACGTTACTTTAATAAGCCCTTGTACGAATACATTACTCCATGTTCCGTACCTATCTGCGTAAGATGCTCCAGAACAAGTTTTCCCTTCAACGCTACCCGCTAGGTCGATTCCTTTCGATTGGCTTGCATTTATTCGCAAGTTCGCTATAGTATGTGTATTACCGTACTTAAATATACCCGTATTGTGTATGAATTTACAATTTTCATTACTAATATCGTAAATATATTCTTGTATAGCATTTTCTGTTGGTTCTAGATGGCTAAACATTCCGCAGTGAAATATTGTACGCTTGATTTCTATTTTACATTGAATTACATGAATTTTTCGAAATTCAGCTAATTGGAGTAATTCTATTGTCGCGTTTGACAATTTTAGATTTTCTTGGTGAAAATCGCACTCTCCGGTGTCCAATAAAGAATATGTCGTTTCTAGTGAAGTATTTGTTACCTCCCATTTCATCGAAGATTTCCGTTATGGAAGGTATTATATATGGGTCTGGTAATGTTTTTGCATTTAATTTTCTGTAATCCATCACTAATCGCCAACGTTCCTTTTCTTCGTGTGTAGCTTTCTTTTTTACGATAAACGCAGGTGCATTGTATGCGCTTTTTGATTTATTTACTAGATTGTTGTCGATGAGTTTTTGTGTTTCCTTAATTGCGATTTCCTTTAATTTATGTGGTATAGGAAATTGTTTTACCTAAACAGGTCGATCATCTGTAAGATTTATTTTATGGTATTCTAGGTTGCAGTTCCCTAGTCTGTCTCCCTCTAGCCAAAAAATATCTTCATTCGTTTTTATCAAATCCTGAATACTTTTCTCGTCCATTTCTGATAATATTTTCCAAGTTAATCTTCTTTAGTATTTTTTCTATGCGATCTGTTCTTTTTTCTATCGTTCGAATATTATATTTCTTATTTGTTGTGTAGGCATTCGATATTTCGTCGTAATTTATTGAATTATTTCTGTAAATATTCGATGCATTATCTAGATCAAATGAGGCGTAATCATTCGAATTTGCGTAGTCTATAAGTTTATTG
>UELU01121921.1:0-11973 GCA_900490025.1 Megastigmus dorsalis
AGCCATAGGCGACCACCAGTATACTGGTGGGACATGGACGTCGAGAGTGCCCGCAGCGAGTACCACCGAACTAGGAGGCAGGAGCAACGGGCAAGGAAGAAATACTACAAGCCTGGTCGAGGTCAGGAAATAGTGGATGGAAATCAGGAATAGTGGAAATCAGGAAATGAAGGACGCTAAACGGAAACTCAAGAAGAAAATCCAGGACAGCAAACGAAGGTGTGTTAAAGAATTACAGGACGAGGTAGAATTGGATCCCTGGGGTCGGCCGTACAAGATGGTGATGAAGAAAATAAAGGGAAGCTATGTACCGCCTCCCAAGTGTCCGGAGCTATTACACCGGATTGTGACTACTCTGTTCCCCAGACAGCTGGAGGAACCGTGTGTTATCGAAGCGGAGGACGCCCCTCCTCAAATCACAAAGGAGGAACTGCTAGCTGCATGCAAAAGGGTAGGAAACAAGAAGGCTCCGGGCCCAGATGGCATTCCCAATATGGCATTGAAACATGCTATCTGCACACACCCAGAGGTTTTTGTAGACTTGTACAACTCATGTCTTGAAGAAGGAAAATTCCCCACTATTTGGAAGACACAGCGCTTGGTACTACTGCCGAAAGGTAAGAAGCCGCCTAATGACCCAGCCTCGTACAGACCACTCTGCATGCTGGACACACAGGGGAAGATCCTGGAACGCATACTTTGTGTTAGAATGGACCAGGCTATTGAAGGCGCAGGAGGACTGGCGGAACACAAGTACGGTTTTCGCAAGGAGCGTTCTACCCTGGACGCAGTTGGTCTGGTAATTGACACTATGCGAGCAGCGATAAAAGGAGACAGATGGAAAGGATGAACAAAGAAGTACTGCGCTATTGTTACACTGTATGTTAAAAATGCATTTAACTCAGCTAAATGGAGTAAAATACATGAGGCACTCCGAAGGCGAGATGTGTCTCTCTACATAAGGAGGATGGTGTCCGACTATTTGAAGGACAGAATCTTACTATATGACACTGCGAATGGCACCAAGACCTACGAAGTCACAGGAGGCGTTCCCCAAGGCTCAGTTCTTGGTCCACCGACTTAGAACATCATGTACGATGGAGTACTTGGAGTACGACTACCTGAAGGGGCAACTGTAATAGGATTTGCAGACAACATAGCGATAGTGGTGGTAGCGAAACACATAGAAGATGTTAAAACAATAGCAGATGTGACAATTTGTATAATACACGATTGGTTAGCAGAAACAGGACTGGAATTAGCCAGCCACAAGACAGAAGTTATCCTAATTTCGAGTAGGAAGAAGCTAGAGACGGTAACACTGATGGTGGATGGACCTGAGATTGTATCTCAACCGACCATAAAGTACTTAGGCATCACCATTGATGCAAGGCTAACATTCAAGCAACACCTTGAAATTGTGAGCGATAAGGCAGCTAAAGTGGGCGCCGCTCTATCACGATTGATACCAAATGTAGGAGGGGCAACTCAAAATCGAAGGTTACTCTTAGTTAGCCGCATCAATTATGCTGTACGAGGCCCCAGTATGGGCTGATGCCATGCTATGCACGAGCGTTGTCTAGCGTGTATACGCCAAAGGCGAATGGCGTTAAGGGTGGCGTCGGCTTATCATACGGTATCGGACGAGGCGTTGCGCATCATAGCAGGTGCACCGCCCATTGACCTCATAACCATGGAGAGAAAGGACGTGTACGAAGCAATGAAATGTGTAAATGACAACACGCAGAGGGAAATCTGGGAATCCGTAAGAAAGAAGACGATGACTGTATGGCAAGCAAGATGTAATGCCAGCGAAAAGGGGCGATGGATACATCGTCTCATACCAAAGCTAGAGGACTGGATTGATAGGAGACACGGGGAAGTTAATTACTACCTCACACAATTTCTCGCCGGACATGGATGCTTTCGAGCTTACCTGTACCGGTTTAAGCTCCCCCGCGAAGGATTGCTTTGCTGCTGTACCGCGGGGATTCTGAGCTAAGAAGATAAGAGGTGGGAGTTTTAGTGGGTATACCTGGCGCGGACCCGTGCCAGGGGAGTCCCACACGAGGGGAGCTCCGTACGACTCCTATCAGTGCATTAAACATTTCTCCAACTCTTCGGAAAAAAAAACACGCGCACACATACACACACACACATATATATATATCATATATATATATTTATTACACATATATATACAGTATATATATATATATATATAACTGTTTTCTCTATTCGCACATTGATGAATTTCCACCGAACCTTGGGAATTTCAGTGAAGAGCAAGGTGAAAGATTTCATCAGGACATGAAACAATTTGAGCGTAAGTGGCAAGGAAACTGGGGCGCGAACATGATGGCGGACATATTGCTGGTGCATATATATGCAACGAGAAACAGTTTTTTGAGGTTATCTTAAAAATTTGCAGCGGTACCTATATTTTTTTTGACGTATTCGGATTCAGCGGGAAAAAAATACATAAGAAAAAGTCTCCATCACAGAACCACATACTTTTTTTTGGACCTGTATAATCGAGCTCAAAGGTTACAATACATATGCCACTATTGCTGCAAATAAAACAAGTAAACCAAAGCGTGTACCAGAAAATTATAATTAAAAAGACTAAAAAAGACGAAAACATAGAATAATAAATAAATATGTCTCATACTGCTTAATAAAGGAAAAAAAACGATATTAACAAAAAAGATAACTAACCAGAAAAATGATAATGAATTAATCATGAATTGTCTAAATGAAGAAAATGTAGAAAAATCAGTCAATACATTTTAATTAAACATACAAGTATTCACTTATAGACACAAAAAATAGCTATCTTTTAGTATATAAGACATGTTTTGGAGTCTTGTGAGTCTCTTGGATTAATGGATAAACTGGTGTCTTGGTGACTAACTGCCGAGTACTGCCTCTGCATTACCAGATAATGTTTCAGTTGAATAATTAATAGAGCAATTAACAATAAACAGAGTGCAAACAGGTTGAAACAAGACACACGTTTAAATGATAATAAATTCACTCTTTGCTTTGCATAATTTAAATTTTATCCTAAGTAGATTTGTGAAAAGAAGTGCGAACAGTAATACACATAGCTGTACGTACATGTTTATATTTGTGTTCTTTACGCGCGCGAGTGCTTGTGTCCGTAGCCTGATAACGCAAGCTTATATCCGCTGGCTTAGCATTGTATACAAGTGTAAACACAACGGGGAAATACAAAGTTGAGCTAGCAAGTATGTCTCTCTGCGCGAAATGTGCACATTCATTCGGCCCTAGCTATATTATATTGCCTGGCATGATATGCAGGGACATATATCATGCTACTGCTCAGTGCGCTGACCTCACGGTATCTGAGATAAAAGTTCTGGAATTGAAGAACAAACCTATGATGGTATACAGATGTCTACAATGTATTGAGTCGGGATGTCTTTCATTGGGTGTGTCTCAGAGCCTCGCAGAATTACAAAGAGATATTACCGATATTTATTTTAGTTTTAAACCAGAAAATATGTTTACAATGGTAAACCCTACCGAGGTAAATTTTTACCTGTGCATAGATCCAGTATACAAAAAAAATACATAGAACTATTACTAAACTAATGCTATTTCATTATTACAAGCAGTAGTGTGTAAATCGTTACTCTTGTAATTTAGGCGTTTACTCAATGCTTGAGTGTTAATAATATTATTACAATATAACCAATATAAATTTTCCAATTTAATGTTGAGGTATTTTGCTCGTCCTCCATTTTTCACTCTAAGTTGTATATTCAGTCGATCGTATGAGGAACAATTTTGGATACGCAGTGGATGGTAAAATAAAATAAAAAAACTGCGTAAAACTATTTTGGCGACGTTTCGTCAGCATGGTTCGCTGACCTCTTCAGGCTATATATTTCAACACACAAGAAAAAACATATTTCATTATTTCTCTTTTTCTTTCTCCTTACCATGTACACGATATTTCACACTAGTCACATGTTACAAAAACTCATTACGTCTAGCTCCCTGTGTAAGGAGAGACATAAGTCTCACCTCACACTTCCAAAGGCAGGTCTAGAATAATACAAAAAATAAAACGATTCCGTCGTGCTAATCAGGTTTAGGCTATTTATTATAACTTTTATTTACTTAAAAGCGGTTTGTAAATATTACTAAGAAACTGAATGTCTTCTTTTTTATTCATGGTATTTTTGCTGCAATTAATGTTAATCATTTCAGAAATAAGTCTTTTTTTATAATATGCTTCTCTGTCTAATGTTATTGTATTGTTAAAATCGAACTCATGGTTATATTGCATTGTATGTTGCACTGTACATTTATTCACACTCTTCTTATGTTCTCCAATTCTATCTGACAATGACCGTTTTGTTTCATCCACGTATGATGCAGGACAATCTTTACATGAAAATTTGTATAGAACTCCAGTGTTATCCCATTTTCTCGTTGGATCTTTTGTAAGTGTGAGGTGAGACTTATGTCTCTCCTTACACAGGGAGCTAGACGTAATGAGTTTTGTTAACATGTGACAAGTGTCAAGTGACAAGAAAAAAAGAAATAACGAAATTTGTGTTTTTTGGTTGTAAGCAATATTGTAAAAAATTTTTCTTTTCTTTTATCTTGTATTTTGAAATATATAGCCTGAAGAGGTCAGCGAACCATGCTGACGAAATGTCGCCAAAATAATAATTTTACGCAGTTTTTTATTTAATTTTATCGTCCACTGCGTATCCAAAATTGTTCCTCATACGATCGACTGAATATACAACTTAGAGTAAATTTTCCAATATTTAACAAATGATATCTTTTCAAACTAAAAATAGAATTTGTACATTTTTATTGGACGTTAGACATTATCAATTTTTTAATTCTTCTTTTGACTGCCATTTTCCTGGGCTCTAATGTTTTGAGATCGTTAGGCAGGGAATTGAACAGTCTTATAGCCACAACGTAGCTATTCTTACTACTTATTACTTTAGACATTATAGGTAGTTGTACATTTTGGTTTCGTGTTTTACTATTTGTTACGAGATACTTACTTTTTAAGGTCTCATAATGATAGTTTAGAGATTTAAAGGCAAAATTTTGATTTAAACCTATCGGACGGATTTCAATCACAAATTGGTTCTTATATATAATTCTTAGTATTCTATTTTGAACTTTTTGCAACAAGTTTAAATTATTATTATTGTAAGCACTACCCCAAAATATATTTCCGTAGTTTAATACACTATGAAATAAGGCATAATAAATAGTCAACAGAGTTTTAGTCCGCATTATCTTAGTAAGCTTGTAAAAAATGAAAATAAGATATTTAGTCATATTTATAATACACTGAAAAAAAAACATCGGTTACGATAACCTAAGAGCCAAGTTGAGTCAACTGAAATGAGTTCAGTAGGTTCGCTTCAGTTGCGCCAACTTGTGGGCTCAAGTAAACGCAACTGACGATTCATAAGTAATGTGACATGTGTAACCTATACTTTTATTTCCAAGCAACTGTTACTTGCATGAATCGCATTTCATGTATATGAATGTTCCGCAAAGTTTACCACAAATGTCTAATTAAAATAAATAAAATTTTAGCAAATGGATAGTTTTGTGATTGAAAAATTGAAGGCGTGGAAACTGGAGGGATTTATTGAAAAATTTGCAAGTAAGTAATCAAAGCTGCTCATTATGGAATAACATAAAATTTCGTAGCTTGCGTTATTGACCATGTTCACTGTTGGCAAACTGCTTCACCAAGACTTTTTACTCAATAAAAAATTAGATACTTCGAGTTTAAGTAGTCTAGTTATAATGTATGAGTTTGACTTTACACGTGTATATAGGTGAAGCTTTTAATACCAATATTTTATTGGAAAGAATAGAGCAAAGCTGAACATCGGCATTGATTTGCACAAAGCATAATTATTTGCTCAATTTGGACCCAATGTTTAAGTTTTTCCCTATTCTCATTTATATTTATATATTTTATGCTAATGAAAATGATACTGTAATTTTTTTGTACAGGATAAAAAGAGATCGTTTTATGTAATTAGCAAAAGAAGCTGTAGACATCTTTTCAACTGATAAGCAGCCAAGAAAGGCAGAATTGTTTTATCATCCGTACAAAGCTAGCACAGAAACTGATCAATTTAATGGTTCAGGAGGAATTTTTTATGAAAAGTATCTTAATACTAGAAAAAAATTAAGAAAATTAAAAATCATAATCACTGACCCGCTTGAAACAGGTAATTTGACTACAAACCCATTGTTAATATTTAACGTTAATGATTGCTTATGCTAATAAAATTTGAGTATTCAAAATGATCAAATCATTTAGGTGAAACAAATGAGGATGAAACTTTGAATTGGTTAAATGCTAATGATGAACCAGAGGACGAGGTTACTAATAAATGATTCAGTACTTTTTCTATTAAAGAGTCTTGTACAAACGTAGACAAATACTTATTGACTTATAAAGCTTTACGAGCACCATTTGGATAGTTACTAGTAAGTTTTATATTCTATGATGTTTAATATTAAAGGAATGTACAAGTCCATTTGGGCTTAAAGTATATACCTTTAAAATATCAATACTTATTACAATTTTTTCTTTAAAATGAAACTCTTTATAGTTAGATAACACTTATTACATAAATATTAAGTAATGAAAAATACATGTTTCCTCATTATCAGATTGCAGGAGATTTTTCCAAAAGTTATGAAAAAGCATCTGATAATTTAACAAAATATTGGTCGCAAGTAGCACCACATGTAATGATAATTGCCAAGAGCAAAAGAAATTCATTGAATTTTATTGTGGAAAATGAACAAAATTTCTCACCAGAATGTTTGGCTTTATTTTGGGTACCAAAGATTTTGAAGCCGATATTTCGGAAATGAAAATCATCTGAGAGTAGATGTGGTACAACTGTACAAGATGTACAAAATGCATTCATTTTAAATGTCGAGGTATATAATTTAGTCATTTATAGAAATTAATTAATAAAATCCATTATTTAATATCTATGCTTAAAAGTTTCCTGTATTTTGAATGAAGTTTAATCAGATCTGCTTTTAAGTCTCAACATTTATTTGTTTCAATCATAAATTTTTACCGAGGTTATCAAGTTTAATCGTATTTAAGTACGTTTCTAATTAGGGATGCGATTATTTTAAATATAATGATTTATACGTAATTGTTTATATTTTCAGTTGATAAATTGAATTTATTTCACACTGAAAGAAAAGAAAACTGCGCCAAAGTTGGGATCAAGGTTCAGCCTTATTGTGTCATAGTGGGAAATGTACCAACTAATAGAATTTCAGCTGAAGTTTATGTTGTTATCAATGACTATAAGTATCTAATTAAAACAAAATCACTCTTGGATGCAGTTGACTGTTGTTTTAAGTGTTTTATTATGTTAAGTTTGCCATTTGCTGTGGAATGTAAACAAGTTTGGATCTTTTTGCAAGAATACTTCTATCAAATTTAAAGCAAAGAAAAAAGAGACTGTACTTGTGTTTTGAATTTCATAAGCAGTCTTGATAAAGTTTTGAAAAATCCAGTTTCTGCATCGTAAAATCTACGCTATCTTTATAGTACAAACTTTATATTATTATTTTTTTTAATATTAATGTATTCAATAGTTCAAAAAATCAGTTAACATTTATGTGCTATATGTAATATGCATAACTTTTATTGTGATACTAATTAGTAAAGCGATTTAAAGTTAGTACATTAAAAATGGATTCAGAACAAGAAATGCTTCATTTAACATTAAGTCTGTACAATAATCCAGTATTACCCCGAAACGTTGTACAGTTTGTTATAAGTACCATAAAAAATTTTATTAATAAATCATATTCTTCATTTATGTTGAAGAAAATAGAAAAATTATTAATTTCAAAATCTCAATTACAATTGTTTCCTGATATTGAAAAAACTTTTCATGAATCTACAGCCATTCTGGATAATTATGAAACAGAGAATAGTCGATTTGCTTTATACAAAATAAGAAAGCTCCTTTTTATGCCAAAACAATACTTAATTAATAAAACTGTTGTAAAAGAAGGTAGTGATAAAAAAAGTTTAAAATTACAAGATGTTTGCGGAGTGTACATATCATTAATCATCTTTAAAATTATTTTTAGAAATTCCTAATATGTTTGAATCACTTTATAAATACATGGAAAGCTTAAACAATGAAAAAAATGGTGTAATTCAAAATTTTTTTCACGGAACATTTTGGAAATCATTCATTTTTTTTGACGACTTTGAGGCGAGTAATGCCCTCAGGTCCCAAGTTGGCAAAAATAAGTTGGGGGCAGTGTATTCATCTATACCTTGTTTGCCACCAAATGTCGCGTCCCATTTGAATAGTGTTTTGATTACAAATTTATTTTAAGCAAATGATAGAAAAAAATACAGCAACACAAAAACTTTCTCTAAACTTATCAAGGAATTGAACGATTTGAGGAATAATGGAATTATAATCGAAATTGATAACAAAAAATACAAAATATATTTTCAATGTTGTGTAATTATTGGCGATCATCTCGGACTGAACGGGATTTTTGGATTTACAGAAAATTTTGTTCACGGTTATCCTTGTCGCATGTGTAAAGCATCAGTTTCAGAAATGCACACAATGACTGAAGAAAAGTTGATTTGATTAGAACGCGGGAGTCGAATGACAAAGACTGTGAAAAAAATAATTCTGAACTTACTGGAATAAAAGACGTATGCGCATTTCATAAAATTGATGGTTTTCATGTTACCGAAAATTTATCATTAGATGTAATGCACGATTATTTTGAAGGTGACTGCAATTATACAATGGTTCACATACTTCAATTTGTTAGTAGCAGATAGGATACCAGAAGAAATTGAAGCATGGCAATTATATATTTTACTACGAAAAATATTGGATATAGTCTGTTCGCCACGATTTTCAGAGGACTTTTTAGCAATGCTTGAGTTTTTGATTCCATCATTCCTGACTTTATATATAAAGCTGTATGGGAATTTGAAATACAAATTCCACAATATGCTTCATATGCCTCGAATATTATCTGCAAATGGTCCATTTATACATATCTCTAGTATGAGGTACGAATCGCTATATAGGGATTTGAAATTGCATGCCGTATCCACTGCGTGTAGGAAAAATTTAATTACGACATTATGCATCAAAAGCCACTTGCGATTAGCGTATTTGCTAAAAAATAAATTTTGTTTCTTATGGCAAAACTAAAAATATTAATGCCATATGTAGGCATAAGTATTTTTCACAGATCAATGAGAATGAAAAAATTGTTTCTACTGCGAAAGTACAATTGGCCAGGTTGCTTGTTCTATACATAGATTAAAAAGATAGGCCAGTGGTTCCATGATATATTCAGACATTACTTTCAACAATTTTACATTTATATCATCAACTCCAGCGGATTTGATTTCCATTTTGTCTATTATTTCTTTTACTTTTATATAATTTGTTGGTTTGATAAAAATTGTATTGACATGCATATCCGGTAGTTTTGACTTAGAGTTACTTTGTATTTTGATATTGCGACTTATTTTTCACCTATTTCACAAAAATATGAATTCATATAATTTGCAATTTCCTTTGTATTTTCAATTTTTTTATTGCGCTTATCAAAAATATATTCTTATGAGTTTTTTTGTTTAATTTTTTATTTACATAATTCCATAAGTGCCTTATGTCATTGCTACGTGATTGCACCTCTTTCGCTTCATATTTCATTTTAGCCTCTTTGATTACTTTATCTAATATTTTTAAGTACTTTTTATATTCTAATTTTAGTGCATCATTATGTATATTTGTATAAAAATTCTTTTGTTTTGCACGAAATCATAATACACATTGTGATCCATGTTTTTCTAGGTTTAGAATACATTATAATTTTCTTGTTATTTGTTCTTTGTGCCATGCTTATGCATATCTGTATTTTGTTAATTAATGCCTCCATTCCCTCATTTGCTTCTTTTTTATTTTTTAGTAAATTCCAGCTATTTGTGCTGGCTATTATTTTTAATTTGAATAAATTTACAGATTTATGATTTTCGTAATCTTCGTCTTGGAAGACTGTATTGTCAAAATTCATTAGTAACGGGTAATGGTCAGTTATTGGTTTTAATAATTTGTATGTTCTAATATTAATTTTGTTTGGTTTTAGAAAAAAATTATAAATACAAGTTCCAATATTATTTTCATTACATGGCCTAGTTGTACCAGTAAAGCATGGCTTATATCCTTTTTCTAGAAAGTTGTTTAAAAATTCCAAACTAAGATTGTTTAGATCAAATAAATCAATCTTAAAATCTCGAACGATAAAATGATTTTTAATGTTTTCTTTTTCTTTTAAAAATGTTCCTAAATTCATTATAATTTCCGGTTTAGTTAATTCATGTGATCTATATATCGCAGATATCTCCAAACTTTCATTGCTTTCTATGTTTAACTTACATGGAAACCTCTCGAACCCGACCCACGAAAGATACACTGTTTTTTTAATATGTTAAAGTACATAAAAAATCATTAGCCACGTGTTTTTTTACGTGCTAATTCGTCGATTTAGGGGGGAAAATTCGCCCTTAAAGTTTACCCTCAAAAACAGTTTTTTTTAAATATCTCAATAACTATTTGGACCTTGTTAATAAAATAAACGCCATTTTATTTCTTATAAAAAGGCACTTGCACTAGCACCGTTTTACGGCAAGGGGTTGCATCCCCTATTTTCTGTAAGGATAAACGTGATTTTTTTTACGTCTTATTGGTCCTAATATTTTTCAATAAGATCTGTGGGATTAAAAATCATTATATTATGAAGAAAATTAAATATTAAAGTTGACGTGTCTCACAGGTTCTTTTCAAAAAAATCATTTGAAGAGGTGAGTTTAATATAAATTAAATATATCGATTTTTAGCACTATAAAAATTAATTACAACATATTTTTGCACTTGAAATATTGGAACGCTTATTAAGCATTATTATGCATCAAATAATTAATTAGCATTATGTGTCCGGGGTTTGATTTCACCCCGTCTACTATGTAGTTATAGGATTATGAGTGTAAGCATTACATTTTCGTTTTTTATATTATTATACTAATACTTCATACATTTAAAATTAAATCTTTTCTGTTGCTCCATAATCAAAATTACTATCTCAGCTATCGGAATCACCTCCTGTTTCAACCTTGTTTGTCCATGTTACGTTTCGTTTTATTTTTTTTTTTGTATTATTTCTCTTAACTGATTTTTCTTCAAATACATTTATTACAAAGATTTCTTTTTATTATAAAAAATCCTCTCTTACTTCGAAGCCCGACAGACATGTGCACTGATATTTTTCTGGCATTGAAGTAAGACAGAAACTTCAAGGCCAGAAAAGTATCCTATTGTACGTTGCGCGTGCAGGAATGCACAGCGATAGCGCTTGCCGAAACAAACTCATGTACCCAAGCGCTGTCGCTGTGCTCGGATCTATCCCGTAAGAGAGAGAGAGAGAGAGAGCTACTCAGCAGTTTTCGCCCTAGACGCCAAACTACGCGTCGACGAGGGCCAGGCCTCAGTCCTCAGTAAGAACTACAGCAATACAGACGTGCCGGTCTACGTCGACTGTTTTTCATTTTTCCTTCTAAACTCAGCGTGTCTAAATTGTATCTAAGTGATTTCCAGCGAGAGCACCAGCTGTCTCTCTCTCTCTCTCTCTCTCTCCTGTAACCCGTTGAAGAGTTTGTCCACGCTTCCACATTATATATTATACGTATACATACATAGTTAATAAGATAAGAAAATTTATTATTAATCTAAGCGACATTCTTTAGTTTTGTTTTTAATCGTAATAGAGGAGCAGTGCGTGTCGAGCCCTCTTTTAGTATACTTTCCCCTTCGCGTTCCGATTCTTAAAATATAATAGTCCAACCGCGAAAATTTTATA
>UELU01121922.1:0-10774 GCA_900490025.1 Megastigmus dorsalis
TGGTTTGTACTGCGTGGACCGGGGGTTTTTTCCCAAAATATTGTATTATTTTCGTGGCGCCTGTGGCGCAGAGGAGGCCGGGAGTAACTAAATAAATTCTCCTTATTGTTGTTAATGATTGAACCGTGCATCATTTATTCGTCATTTGTATTTCCCCTTTTATCCTGTGTCGTTGCGCCGAATAATCGCGCCGTGCCCTGAGCACCTAGGTCTCGCGGTTTCCAGGAAATTCCACGCCGGGAGCGCCTACCCGAGGCGCCGTCACCAACGGAATCCCCTCTGGAGAGGGTCTCAACCGAGCAGCCAGCGACGAGAAAGGGATGGCGAGAGAGAGCAACGACCCCGAATTCCGCGGGTGACTTCATCGTCTGGCGCCTTTACAAATAAATTCCCGCGGATTCAATATCGCCTCTTAGTTTCAATATCGCCTTTTAAATTCAATATCGCCTTTTAGTTTCAATATCGCCTTTTAAATTCAATATCGCCTTTTAAATTCAATATTGCCTATTTAAATTCAATCTCGCCTCTTTTAAATTTAGTATCGCGTCATCGGGAGTCGTCCGAGCCGGAAATTCGGAAAATTCCGTAGAGTCGTTCCGTAATTCAGTTCCGTGATAATTCTCCGCAAAATCGGGAATTTTCGCTAAGTTTGATAATTTTTGCCATGATCGTCTGGAATCACCGGAATTCTGGCTCGCGCGATTTGCCGCGTTACATAATTAATTGTAATTAATTTATTAATTTATCATTAGTCAATAATTCTTTAATTTATACGCTTATTCGATTTATTTCGATAAATTATCACCGAAAATGGTTGAAAGTTCAAAAGGCTGAATTATACAGTCATTAATTGAATTGATTGTTGCAATATTTATTTGGAATTGATTTGTTGATCATATTATTCTACTGCGAGCAATTCTTGTCTTTTTCTTCGATTCAAGTTAACTTAAATATATTGTTTGGACGGCTTTAAGCATGTCACTTATATATAGCCATACACGCGTCAAGAACAGCTATGAGCCGTTTGAATTAATTTGGCAAAGCGCTCCGAAAGTATTTTCGTACTATGTTACAATAGGCTTTGGACAGTTTTATATTTTATTTATATAAATGTCCATTTATTTATCAAATTATTCTTTCCACTAATTACTGATACTGTATCAGTATTTCGATAATAACTTGCCGTTCGCCTTTTATAAATTTTATTTATTTCAGCTTAATTATCTTGTCGCATAATTGCTTTAAAATATATTGCTAGCTAACGTAAATATTTGATTTGCATTTCCATAAATAAGCAGTGAAAAAAATAATTTGCCAAGCAATAAATTGTTATTTGTAATTGTATTTGCATTTAATAAATTTTTTTTTACAAATTATCCATAATCCTGATTGTATCTATAATAATGCATCTTTATTAATTACCTATGAGATAATATATCTTGTAACGTGGCGGATTTTCGACTATTTACTATATGCCTATTCATGCCGGAGCGGCATTGTCACGAGGGCAGAGATTTTTATGATAACCATACGCTTGAGTAATTAATACGGAATATTTCTAATATTTGGACATGGTCCTCTATCAACTCTCGGCTACACAGCCGGAAAGGGGCTTGTCGACTATTTCAGGGCAGGGTAATCAGAATGAATTTTAACACTTTATATAATGCTACAATCACGCGAAGCGGCATTTATTAATGTAACATTTTAAAATAAACATACTTTTCCGCTGGAGCTGACTGCTCGGAGCTGCTGTAATTACAATCGGCTTATATTTGACATGCTCGTTCGTTAGACGAGGTAAGTACCTGAAAAAGAGGCGCACTTTATTTAATTGCCGCAGAAAGTTACCTGTCGCTCTTGTAGGCTTGCCCTCGGTCGGCATCATGTGAAGAAATGAGATAAAAACATTTTAATTTATACAACTCCTCACACAATAATGACATCAATTACAAAAGATTTAAGACTAATTACATCAAAATTGATCAATCCGTTGGACCTGTAGTTTACGCCAAACTTCAAAATTTCATGTTTTCCAGAAAACAGCTTTAACGTTGAACGTACCATATCATCAATAAATCTTCACTATTCTTCTTAATCACAAAAAATAAAATTTATGCAGTTTTTCACACTACAATGATATCAATTGTAAATAATTGAAAACCAATCCCATAAAAATTTATCACTCCATTGGACTTGTAAGTTATGCCAAACCTCAAAATTGTATGTTTTCCAGAAAACAGCTTTACAGTAGCAGGAACCGTATATCAAAATGATGTCTTTTCTTCTTAAAAACTTTTTCTAAAATATAAAAAATATATTAATTATGTCAGTGCTTTTGAAATTATTGAATAAATAACATACATTGAGGTCCCTATTGACGAGTCGAATACCAGAGCATGAAAAACTTCAATCATTCCTGTCCTATTTATATATTTATAACTATTCTGAAATAGCTGTTGCTACATTCTCTGCCTTTCTTGATCTCTGGGTGTAGACACTGGACCTGTAACTAAATGAAAAGATTTTTTTTACAAACTATTTTTTCTTACAAGAAATAAATCTTATTTTATTAAAAAATGAGTTTTTACTCATCTGACAAAATCCAGTTGCATCCACTTCTAATTCATCGCCAATTGATTCAATGCCTTCACTGAAAATTGCAGTAAATAAACAATTATTATTTCACTTTACTATACTGGACCTATCCGCAACAATCCAGCATCACAAAGCAGAATGATTAGAAGCATTTGGGCCATTTGGTATCACAAGGCTTCCACTGATGAATATCCGCAACACCAGTCCTGTTCAATTTGTAGACACTCGTGGTGTAAATGCCAACGAGCTGTAGCTATGAACAGTTTACACAAATTCTACCATAAAAACCTACTTCTACAAACAGTTGTCGATAGTGGCAGACCATTTCTCTCTTGAAACGTGGTCTTGGTGGGCAGACACAGAACTGAAATGAGTCTTTTCAACATTTTGTGGAAAATCTGTCCAAAGCCATTTTTGTCAGCCCTAACTAGTTGACGCTGAGAGAAAATGTTTTTGAGTCAGTCTCCTTGCTCTTCTTGCCTCCAGAGAATTGGCAAGCATCTTCCGCACAGCATGAATTTTTATCATCAGTGGTTTGCACCCAACGAATGCAAGAGTGTCCAGGCATGATTCCGAACCCTTTCATAATCTTCTAAAAACTGGTTGTTCCATCATAAGACATTGTAACAGGAAAAATTAAACCAATTTTTAAAATATTTAGTCAACTAAAAGAAATTTTTGGAAGAAGTAGCCACACAAAGTTATTAAAACTTTTATAGTTATTTTCGTTAGAACTATTTTTTATAAATAAATAGATAAAAGTTTATCTATTTATTCATTCACCAACTCACGAACTCACGAGTGCTCAACGATTAAAATTGTAGTTTTGTTAAATAAAGGTAAATATTTATCCCTAAGAGTGTTAACCTCAAACTAGCTGCCAAAGTGCAACTACATGCATCTATACGTATAATACGCATATAAGATACGTATAAACAGCCATTGTAATTTAAATTGAAATTAACCATATATAATCTTTATATAGCGACAAGCAGAGCACGAGGAGTACAGAGTGGCTATAGCTCTGCGCTGATTTTCCCGGTTGACTGATTTTTAATCAATTATTATTGAGTAATTAGTGATTGGATCGAAAAGTTTCTTAACGATTTTTTGTTTAGAATTTTTCGCTCTACCCGATTCCTTCGAAAGTGATAATCTGTTCTTTAACAGCCTGTATATATATTTTTTTTCTGGGACTTCATCCAGGTTCCCTACAATGATGATCTCTATAGTAAAATAAACTGAAGACCCTACCAACTTCCTACCCAGAATATGTTCGCCTGCGGCGACCACTTCATGTTAGCTCACATTTTATGAAAGAATAAGTTTTTCATAGTCAAAAGCATGTTACGAAAGCAATAATTCTATTGAAGATCTGACTTCACGATCCCAGAAAACGTGCTAAGATGGTAATACAACAATATAATTATATATAAATATTGTGCCTACATAATTGTATATAATTATTTATAATTGTATATAATTATATATAATTATATGTATACAAATCATTTTTCGTCTAAATACTGGATCGCAGCAAGTCAAAATTTCAAATAATCTTTTCACTGGCACAGAAGCGTAAAGGAAGAACGCAGTTTGGTCTACCAACTCCGAAAATTACCCTGATCAAGGTCTAGGATAGATAGACCCAAAGTACCAGCAGCTAGTAGTCGATTTGCGACTAAATACTGGATCTAAGCAATTAGAAATTTCAAATACTCTATTTACCGGCGCAGAAACATAATCACAGGGTCAGCTTGGCCTACCGACTCTAAAAATTACCCTGATCAAGGTCGAGGATAGATAGACCCAAAGTACCAGCACCTCGGAGTCTATTCTCGGATAAATATTCGATTTCAGCAGAGTGAAATTCTAAACACTCTATCTACAGAGATATAAACGTAAGCACAGGGCTCGTTTGGTCTGCAGACTATTAAAAGTATTCTGACCCAGGTGTGATCGTTAAAACAATAGTATCTGCAGCTAATAGTCTATTTCCGTCTAAATACTGGATCGTAGCAATTCGAAATTTCAAATACTCTTTTTACTGGCACAGAAGCATAAACTCAGAACTCATTTCGTCTACAGAAACCTAAACATAGGGTCAGTTTGGTCTACCAACTCTGAAAATTACCCTGATCAAGGTCTAGGATACACAGACCCAAAGTACCAGCAGCTAGTTCTCGATTCTCGGCTAAATTCTCGATTTCAGCACAGTGAATTTTCAAATACTCTATTTGCAAGCACAGAAACATAAACACAGAACTCATTTCGTCTACAGTCTAAAAATTATCCTGATCAAGGTCTGGGATCATTAGAACAAAAGTACCAGCAGCTAATAGTAGATTTGCGTCTAAATGCTGGATCTAAGCAATTAGAAATTTCAAATACTCTATTTACCGGCGCACAAACATAAATACAGGGTCAGTCAAGCCTACCAACTCTAAAAATTACCCTGACCAAGCTCAAGGATAGATAGACCCAATGTACCAGCAGCTAGTAGTCGATTCCCGGCTAAATACTGGATCTCAGCAATTAGAAATTTCAAATACTCTATTTACTGGTACGGAAGCATAAACTCAGAACTCATTACGTCTACAGAGTCTAAAAATTATCCTGATCATGGTCAAGGATAGATAGACCCAAAGTACCAGCAGCTAGTATTCGATTCTAGGCTAAATACTGGATCTCACTAATTCGAAATTTCAAATACTCTATTTACTGGTACGAAAGCTTAAACTTATAAGCCATTTCGTCTACAGAGTCTAAAAATTATTCTGATCAAGGTCTGGGATCGTCAGAACAAAAGTACCAGCAGCTAATAGTAGATTTGCGACTAAATACTGGATCTCAGAAATTATAAATTTCAAATGCTCTATTTACAGACACAGAAACATAAACACATGGCCAGTTAGGTCTACGAACTCTCAAAATTACCCTGATCAAGGTCTAGGATAGATATACCCAAAGTACCGGCAGCTAGTAGTCGATTCTCAGCTAAATACTGGATCTAAGCAATTAGAAATTTCATATACTCTATTTAATGGTACGGAAGCATAAACCCAGAACTCATTTCGTCTTAAGAGTCTAAAAATTATCCTGAACAAAGTCTGGGATCGTTAGAACAAAAGTAAGAGCAAATAATAGTAGATTTGCGTCTAAATACTTGATCTAAGCAATTATAAATTTCAAATGCTCTATTTACAGGCACAGAAATATAAACACAGGGTCAGTTAGGTCGACTAACCCTGAAAATAACCCAATCAAGGTCAAGGATAGATAGACCCAAAGTACCAGCAGCTAGTAGCCGATACCCGGCTAAATACTGGATCTCAGCAATTAGAAATTTCAAATACTCTATTTACTGGTACGGAAGCATAAACACAGGGTCAGTCAGGCCTACCAACTCTATGAATTACCCTGATCAAGGTCAAAGGTAGATAGACCCAAAGTACAAGCAGCTAGTAGTCGATTCCCAGCTAAATACTGGATCTCAGAAATTATAAATTTCAAATGCTCTATTTACAGACACAGAAACATAAACACATGGCCAGTTAGGTCTACGAACTCTAAAAATTACCCTGATCAAGGTCAAGGGTGGATAGACCCAATGTACCAGCAGCTAGTAGTCGATTCCCGGCTAAATACTGGATCTCAGCAATTAGAAATTTCAAATACTCTATTTACTGGTACGGAAGCATAAACTCAGAACTCATTACGTCTACAGAGTCTAAAAATTATCCTGATCATGGGCAAGGATAGATAGACCCCAAGTACCAGCAGCTAGTATTCGATTATCGGATAAATACTGGACCTCAGCAATTAGAAATTTCAAATACTCTATTTACTGGTACGGAAGCATAAACTCAGAACTCATTTCGTCTTCAGAGTCTAAAAATTATCTTGATCAAGGTCTGGGATCGTTAGAACAAAAGTAGGAGCAGATAATAGTAGATTTACATCTAAATACTGGATCTCGGCAATTAGAAATTTCAAATACTCTTTTTGCAGGCCCAAAAAGATAACCACAGGATGAGATAGGTCTACCAACTCTGAGAATTACCCTGATCAAGGTCTAGGATAGATAGACCCAAAGTACCAGCAGCTCATTGTGGATTTACGTCTAAATACTGGATCTAAGTGTAACATCGTGTGCTCTTTAACAAAGAAAATTTTTTTTTTGTTTGGACTTGATCACATGGTAGGTCTGGTCTCTTCACTTTGATTATATTTATCATACTTCAGTCCTCACTGTAATCTCGCGGACTCATAAGTGAAACAAAACCCAGTAGCTAGAGTAGCCTTTTTATTTTTTTTTTACAGATTGCTGAGGTAAATTCAATGAAGTGATAGAAGATGTTACGCATTCGCAAGTAATAGTCTCAAAGAACTCATGCATCCGTTTACTTTTGTTGTTTCAACTTATAATTTTTAAAAATAGTCTCAACGTATTGAGATACGCATTATATTTTATTATTATTATTTATCGTATAAAGTTTAATTTATAAGACTCAGAAAATGTTGCATTTCATAGGATTAGTTATTGGCGTTATACAAAATGTTAACTTTAGCAATTATGTTAAATTATATAATAACACTAATAACAATAATAGCAGTAATGAATGTGTCTCAGCAACTATTTACTAAATGTTTAATTGTTAAAATCTAATAACCATTTTTACACCTTTTATTATCATATACAAGCGGCGAAAATTATATTAACAAATTAACCAAAATGTAACAAATTGTAATGGATACATAGAAGATTGCGTTATATTTTTTTCTCTTCTCTAATTATTCTAAGTTAACGTTGCCATCAAACAAACAATATAATTGATTCATATTTACTACCAATATTTTTACAACAGTAATTGTCTTTTATTTTTAAACTCAATTATGCATTATAAAAATTATGCAAGCAATACTTTTTGTTACAACACTGAAAATGAAATTTTGACCATTTCAATATCAATCAATTTAGTGTTATTAATTTTTAATAAATTAATTAGTATTTTATATAATTTAAATAGTAGTTTAGCAACTAAATCTTTATAATAATGACTGTTACATAATATAGAAATGTTTTATGTTGCGTAAGTTATTTGTTTATTATTAACTGTAATTATTATGTGCGAGTAAAAATAAGAAACAAAGTATACTTTAAACTATTAAAAATGGTTTAGAACATTTTTTTTTACCAAAAAGAGGGATAAGGAAAACTATATTGCTACCACTCCAGCGTTAAGGGATTTCTCGCGCAGAACAGAGCCACAAGGTATATATAGGGCGCAAAAATTGTGCAGCGCAGTTCATTAATTAGTTAATATTCATCACGCAACGACATCAATCAAAGATCGATATTTCAACAAAGATTCTACGAGCAGCATTACAACGAGGAAGGATTCCACCAACCACCCATAAATTAACCAGGCGATTTCTACCAGTTTCAAGTCAACGAAGAATATTGTGTTTCTTTTCAAATACACGTTTGAAATAAGTTTTTAAAGTTTATAACATTGGATTTGGTTCACGGCATTGGTGATAATAAATAAAGAGAGTGAGTTTTTAATTAAATAAAAGTTTTTCTGATTCATTCTATTTCCCTTTCAATATATTCAAGTTTTTTTTTGTATTTTTCAAATTCAAACATATCATAATATCCTGTTAATCGTGCATTTTCAGTTCGATTCAAACGATTTTTTTTTATATAATAATAATTCTTATTTTTAAGTCACTTGTAATTCATGATCTGTTAATCGTACGCACACACAGTACGATTCAGATTATACTAATAATTATTTTTAATCATTTAATATAAAATTTGTTAATCGTACACACACCTGGTACGATTCATTCCTACTGTATTTATCTAAAATATACTTTAAATATAAGATCTGTTAATTGTAAACACATACAGTACGATTCAGATTATACTAATGATTATTTTTAATCATTTAATATAAAATTTGTTAATCGTACACTCACCTGGTACGATGCATTCGTACTATATTTATCTAACATATAATTTAAATATAAGATCTGTTAATTGTACAAACACACAGTACGATTCAGATTATACTAATAATTACACAGGCCCACAAAAAAAAAGTTTCCTGCGCGGTAGACCAGACCACGTGAATTTAATGTTTTTGGGGTCGCTGAATCCGAATCCGTGGTCCTTATGACCCGGTCACTTCAGGATCAAGGTCAGAAGAAGGTCAAATTTAGAAAATGTATCGTATAATTCAGGTGTTTCGTGTAGTAAACTATATAATTTCGTTAAAACGCGCCATGAATTCCATGTATTTTTTTTTCCACTGAAAATAAATCCGCAACCTGATTAACCCCTACACGTCAGGATTTTTTTCTAACCTGAAGAAATACCTCAAAATCCACCGAAACCATCAAATACATTGCTTTATCTGTAAAACTATCTCTAAAATCCCATAACCACTTAATCCCACGACCGTTAGATACCTTACCTCGATAACCCCGGACATTGCCAAATATAATCCGATTATCCCTTAACCCGATAACTTCATGACCTAAGACAATCTGCTCTTCCTTACTTTTTTATCCTCAAATAACCTGTGAAATGGATTGCGTTTACGCTTTTTACTATTGTCAGTGTTCTCTATTTTTAATGTCCAACAGTAGTCAGCCATCATATGTGCATTCTACCTACCCTGATAACGTCTTTCCATTTCCTTCATATCTTGATGAAAGCGTTCTCCTAGTGCTTCGCTGTAATCCCCAAGATTTTGTGGGAATTTATCAAGATGCGAATCGAGAAAATGCAACTTGTAACTCATCAAACAGCCTAATTTCTCACAGTTTTTGAGCATTTCGACTACCAATTCCCTATAGTTTCCACTCTTGTGATTACCCCAAAAATTTCCAACTACGCTTTTAAAGCTCAGCCATGCAGCTCGTTTTTTCTCGGACATTATGTTAACGAATGATTCATCTCTTAATAAGTTACGAATTTGAGATCCATCAAATATACCTTCTTTCAATTTTGCACTAGATAAAGCTGGAAATTGTTTAACCAAGTAAGTGAAACATTGTCCTTCCTTATCGAAAGCTTTTACATATTGTTTCATTAAACCAAGTTTTATGTGCAAAGGAGGAAGGAGAATCTTTGAAGGCTCAACCAAGGATTTCCAAATAATTGACAAAGGGCTAGATTGATCTTCATGGAACCAATTTTTTGCGGTAATTTATTTATTTATTCGCAACGTTTCGAGGGCCTTTTCACATATGCCCTCCTCTTCAGGCTAATAAAATGACACAATATCAATACATAATTGTTAACAATAATCAGACCTAGTCTGAAGTCAGAACTATTTTTGTCAATCAAAATCTTTCTCAAACACCTCCTAAAAAAATTTTTTTAATAATGAACGAAAGTAGTGGAGGTGTTTGAGAAAGATTTTGATTGACAAAAATAGTTCTGACTTCAGACTAGGTCTGATTATTGTTAACAATTATGTATTGACATTGTGTCATTTTATTAGCCTGAAAAGGAGGACATATGTGAAAAGGCCCTCGAAACGTTGCGAATAAATAA
Organism: Megastigmus dorsalis; assembly: GCA_900490025.1. NCBI lineage: Eukaryota > Metazoa > Arthropoda > Insecta > Hymenoptera > Megastigmidae > Megastigmus > Megastigmus dorsalis. The sequence continues at coordinate 10,169 of UELU01121922.1, forward strand.
ATAAATTATCGCAAAAAATTGGTTCCATGAAGATCAATCTAGCCCTTTGTCAATTATTTGGAAATTGAGTGGAACGATAAAATCATTGAATGGATCAACCAAGGATTTGGTTATGATGTTCATAGATCCAGCTAGTATTGTTACTCGAGCTGGCTAATCTTTTTTAGTATAATGACTACTGCGATCTCGACTATCCCACAGGCACAGGAAGCATGGAAACTTCGTGAAACCAGATTGCTGACCCAGAATTAGTGTGACTATCTTAAGATCCCCACAAATCTGCCAATTGTGTTCTGTGTATTTAAACTTACTCAAAACCGTCTCAGTATTTTCATATTTTTCCTTAAGCGTTACCGAATGGGCTACCGATACAGGAGCATACACATTTGTATTATTTAATAACACTGCTTTGAGGCTTCGTTTAGAGGAATCTATGAATAGCCTCCAATCATTGGGTTCGTATATATTCTCTTCTAACTCATTCATCAGATCATAAACATCATTGCAATACACCAAGTCTCCTTCTTCACTAAAGTATTTTCGGAACGGCTCATCTCTATTACGATAAAATGAAACTTTCGTTCCATTGGAGAGCATATTTCTTTC
>UELU01121929.1:0-12610 GCA_900490025.1 Megastigmus dorsalis
TTAATTCAAGAAGTGCCTTATACTTTTAATAAGTTAGTGTAATTGAGTTTGTACAATTTTTTATAATACTTCACAACTTCGATAGTGAGGTGTTGGATACTAGATATTAACGATGTCTATTTGTCCTTTTGTCTTCCAAAAAAATATTCTAAATAAAGTTTTAAATTGTTTTACGGTTACGCGTACGTTTTTCGTCAAACGTAAGTATCGCTATACACAAGTTTTAAGTCTTATTATATGATTAAGAGTCGAAGAAAATTTAAGGTTCCTGATTCATGTTGTAGAAAACCTTCAAAACAGTATCCAAAATGTCGATTTTTCGAAAAAACGGTCAATTTATCACGTTTATTGTCCACTTACGCCTACTGGGAGTTGTCTTTTTGGAAAATTGACATCAAATTCGTGACCAGCGACCTCAAAAACCCGCAGTAGAGTATTCTCAGTGTATATAAACTGTTTTAAGATAGTAAAACCTGATTTTAATGTCATTTTAATCAAATTTAAAGCAAATTTTGACTTTTCGTAGTTTTCAGCATTTTCTCCGCCGTATGGTGGGTTGGAATTTCATTAAAAAAAAATTTGAAACATGGTTTTCGATGTATTTTTTTCCGTAGAACTCGATTCTGAGGTCAAAAAAATTAAATTTTTCTTTATTTTTTTTAATCTAACAAAAACCATGAAAAAATCGAAAAAAATGAGGTTTTTCATGGAAAACCCCCAAATATGTAGCTGAACCCTATTTTTTTATTGCAAATTCGGATTCAACGTCGAAAAATATACAAGAAATCATAGGTCTGGTTAACTGCACAGACCTTTTTATTTTTTTTGTGGGCCTGTATTATATCAATCGGATTTTATAAAATTTTACGATTTTTATTTAACACTGATTTTTAGGTATATCGATTCAATTCGTTACAACTGTTTGGAAAAAAAAGAATGGGTCTAATGGAACAGGTGTAGTTGAAAATGTTATTCAAGGAAAACACAAGAATAGGCCTTTAGCATAAATAAATTTTCAGCTCATAAATTTTTTCCCCCTTGAAGGAAAATTTTCAGCTCAACCGGGTGAAAACTTCCTGAGAGAGTGACACGAAAATTGTTGAAACTTTAATTCACTGCAGCCCGAACTGCATCCTCTCATTAAAAAAAAAAATTAAAAGAAAAATAAATACATGATCCAAAATATAATTTCTGAAAGCCGGAAAACTTTAGAAAAAGCTACTACCCAATATTCCGAGATTTTTTGGGGAATTCGGTCAATATAGAGATTAAAACTCATCGAATTTCTATTTCTCTTAATATAAATGAACGTTATTTTTTACAGGTGCGAGTTATGAGAGCGATATAAAAATTCAAATGAAACAGAAAAAGACGCGATGAAAGGTGAACGCAAAGAACGTCTAAGAAATGTTGAAATCGCTCGAAAATAAGTACAAAAATCTAAGACAGCTGCTGGCAAAAAGTCCTCAATCCACGTCTTTCATTTCGACTTACAAAAAGTTTTGATAACTCCTCGTGCTCAGGTGTCTAATATGTATTACATGTCTAAATTAATTGTTCTTAACCTCACTGTATATGCCTTACAAACTCACGATGGGCTATGCAATGTGTAGAACGAGACTGTGGCTCAACGGGGCTCCAATGAGGTTGCTTCAATTCTCATGGATCATGTTAATAAAAAACTTGCATCTAATCCAAAAATAAAGGAGAGTCACAGTTACAGCGATAACTGTAGGGGACAAAATAAGAACCAAAATGTATGCTCAATGTTCTACCTCACAGCTAAGCGGAAGGACGTCAAAATAATTCAGAGGTTCAAATTTTTATTTTTTATTTTTAAATCAGTGAGAGTGACTGATATCAGAAGATAGTAGGACCGCAAATATATTTTCAGAATATTTAGTCAATGTGCTAAGATAACAAAGCAAAAATTACAAGCTTAAAGATATAGGCTGAAAATGTATAGGCTAATTAAGGCTTATTCATTTTGATTCATTATAATCACTTATTATAACAAAAAGACAATAATTTTAAGAATATAAGACAATTGTAAGGCATACATGTATAGTTTAACAACAGCAAAGCAAGGATCTTCAGTAAGTTAATTTGATTGATAAAAGCTGCTATTTACATCCGCTGAATAAAAGGTAAATTTGTATATAAACGTCTTAAAATTGTTTTATTGTGTTTTATTTTGAATCACCCATATATATATGTGTGTGTGTGTGCATGTGTGTGTATGTTTATAGGATGAATATATGTTCTATCGTTATTGATATGAATTTTTTCTTTCTTGAAACAGATTCCTTGTAGTAGGTCATACTCAAAGACCTGGAGACTCGAAGCACGCTTCCATCGAAAATCATGTTAAACATTTGGAAGTGTTAACTCAAGAGCAATGGGGGGACATGATGAAAGATACCTGCGTCAAAAGACCTTCTAACATCAAGCACTTGAAGCAAGATATCATATTCGATTTTTCTGATTTAGTTGACAATTTTTATTGGCGTAAAGTCCAAATTTCTAAAGTTAGAGAAATATGTATTGATCCTTCAGAAAACACGATCAAGATCAAATGCGACTTACGAAAACCAGCACAAATGTGAATTATTCAAATCTTATCAATAACTTCACTCTTCAACCCATTTATAATGGGAAAATCCAGTTGAGTGAAAAGAAAATAAAAGATTTAACCACAGCGGTTCAGAAAACATGGATACTACCCAAATACGCAGAATTTTATTGTAATATTTTAAGATAATAACTACAATTTTGTAAGTATTAACTTAAAATTTTAGAATATAATTTAAAACTTAAATTGTTAGAATAAAATTAAGGTTTCTTTATTTAATCCTTTTTATGCATTTAAGTTGTTTAATAAAAAAATCCAACTGTTTATTCGTCGAAAAGTTCTAATTTTCTTTATTTGGGCCTGGTAACATCCAAACATGTTAAAAGGGTCCCTTTTCCAATACGATTCCCTAAAAAAACCTAATTCTAATATTATTTCTATCAGATCCGATGTATAGCAACGGACTAACATTGATACGAGAGTTTTCTTGGTGTTTTTTTTTTGCTGAGATTCTGTTCGTGGCGTATATCCATACGGGATAGTTTTGGTGGACACCTTTTTAAGAGGGATAGTTTTCGTGGCGTTCTGTAGGTGAGATTCTTTTCGTGGCGAATATCCATACGGGATAGTTTTCGTAAAAACCTTCTTAAGGTGGATAGTTTTCGTAAAAACCTTCTTAAGGGGGATAGTTTTCATGGCGTTTTTGTAAGTGGGATTCTTTTCGTGGCGAATATCCATACGGGATAGTATTATTGGTCCTTTTGTTGATGGGATTGATTTCATAGAGAATGCTGATGGGGCATAGTTTTCGTCGCTTTTTCTAGATGAGATTCTTTTCGTAGCGAATGCTGATGAAGGATAGTTTTCGTGGCATTCCTGAACAGGATAGTCTTCGTCGGCACCGGCAATATAATCAATACAATCGTAAAAACCGTCATTAGCAAAATGAAATTTAAAGAGACAAGAGATCCACTAAATAAAAAAACTGTACTGGTTTTAAGAACTCTTGAATACACAGCGCAAAATGACGAATGTAGTCGACGTATTGGATGCTCCTCTTACAGATGAAAAGTTTACTAAAATTCAGTTTCATAGTTTTTCGCTATACTTTTTGATTTCGTTGAGTCTAGCTGATAAGATATATTTTGTCTGTAATAATAAATATTTATACACTTTACCGAGTGAAAGCTACCTGTACACCGAGGGAAAGGTCGAGATTGATCTCGCAGCCATATACGATGTACTGCTGACTTATAATTATCCAGCCTAGTCAATGCAAAAATGTCGGTATTACAAGTACTATAGAAATAGTACATACTTGCTTCGCTCGGCCGACAAATTACATCCTTACCGAAATCACCTGTTTCGCGCACTATTATCGAAGTATATTTTTTACCACGAGTGCGCGAAAAAAGACTTTGCGGGCCTGTTTTTCTTGCGCGTAACATACAATTATTGCAATCTTGTAAGAGTGTTTCAGGCATGCTCTAAAAAGAGTGCGATAATTGTATGCTTCTCGCACGGAAAGCAAGCACTAAATGTCGTGTTTCGCACACCGAGTAGTAAAAATTATATTTCGATTGGTAAAGGTGAAGATTCAAGTTTACTGAATGTTAGCTGGTCACATTCGAATTTAACATCTGTGAATAATGCTATATTTAGCGTATGCATGTGTATGCTTGCCTTTTAACAGTGTTTTGGGTAGCTAATTTTGATACTATCCAAAAACAACAGTTACATCGAAATAGGAGCTGATGCCTCTACAGTTAAAATTATACTTGAAAGGTTCAATGGAGACTGCCTTACGTGCAAATCGACGAGTTGTGTAAGCTATAACTCTTACGCATACTCGATAGTGGTACAAATACAAATGGATTTTAGAAGTTGGGATCTATACAAAAATTTCCATACCTGGTTTCGCTCTAAGCTTAGAGCGTTTTTTACAATTTGCATAATTTTACTCAAACGTACTTTTACAACATTTAAGTATTGTTCTAAATATTTACACATTCATAATACTATCGTATAAATATAATATTGTCAAACTCCACGCTAAGAAGTTTCTCCCTTCGACTTAAATACTCGGTTATTGGATGTCTTTTTCTACGTAGCTGCTCCGAGGCTTTGTTGCTAAACTGGACTTTCCTTTTACGCTTGTTGGCAGATTGCCTGGCTTTTGTTCAGAGGATAGCTGACAGTTACAACGCAGGGCTAAGAATAATGTTTTTATTAATATAAAGAATAATATTTCTATAGAACTAAGCTTACCTTATCGCTCCAATATTAACTTTGCATGCTTAGGATGAACTATGCGCCATACACTGTTTCACTAATATGTATAACAATATCTTCATCACAGTCAATAACAATACCATTAACAATAAGATTATTCACCATGGTCAATGCGCCAATGACCTGTTTTTGTATGTCGAGACCTTTTAAGCAGTTTTATGTGGATGGATGCCTGCTATTGTACGAGTCAAAACTTCTTAATTTATGTCAATTGTAATATTACTTAGGCCATGGCCAGGTCTAAATTCCCACTGGAACTTCTTGCTTAGTTTTTGTGCCGCGTGGGACTTTTTATTTATTTTTTTTATTTTTTGTAACGCAGTCAGCATTGTATTGAGATGCGAGCGCCTTACCCACCAATCCAACGGTGACCCCAAACTTGTTAATTAATGCTACTTTGTTATGCGAAGTTAATCGAGGGAGAATGGATAGAGAATAAGGGAGAGCGTAAGTAAGTTGTTAAGTATTAGTAAATAATATGCAATCTTTTAAATAAAATAGATTTAATTTGAATTTTCCAAGGGAAAGCCGGACTCGTGAACTTACTACACAAATGATTATAATCATTTAATAATTAATAATTATTAATCACTCAGTTACATTGAAATTGACTTAAATATATTCAACGTCAATGCACTTATTTAAAAAGCATTGAATGTATAGAAGTGCATTGAAATTCGTGGAATTATATGTAGAATGTATAATGGCTGGAAGGATTTCATTGGATGGCAAGACGGACGCTTCTCGTTTTTTGATTGAACAAGTAGTTTCCGAGTTATTGATTGTTAAAAGTTTGTAAGGTGAGCCAATCAGCGGACGGCAGATGCGTCCTTTCGCCGCCGCCGCTTCTGCCACCCGCTATAGCAGCTTGCTGATTGCCTCATCTTACAAACTTTTCACAATTAATAACTCGACAACTACTTGTCTGATCGAAAAACGAGAAAGACACGTGGTCCTTAGAATTTCGTTATCTATCGAATCGTATGTAGCCAATCCGATGATATCCTTCCATGCTGTATAGATGAATTTTAAGGATCTTTATACCTCAAAAAAGTGTTACTAAAGAAATCATGCACTCTCCCTGAGAGACTTTGTATGAATAGACTCTAGAAAAATCCGTTAGCTTTTGATTCAATACCGACATATATAGTCGAAACTTTGAGATTGCTCCTTAAGAAACTCTTTAAAGTTTAAAATAGTGATGACTGTAATCCTCAAAAATTACGTATTGCATATTTATATTAAAAAAATCCAATGAGATTAAGAAAATCAAGAAAAGTATATAACGTTTGTCACGTATACGCTTTTAACTCATATTTGTCATCAGTGGCGCTACAATACCCTTTGTTTTCATGCTAAAATTTTTCATAAGTAATACTTTGCATGTAACTGAAGTGCTAGTTCAGGGTGTATTTTTTATGACTTCAGGTCGATTGTCATCAGCAGACGAAGAATTGAAACCATATCTTCAGTGTCCAGAAAACAAAACTGGAAAAGTATCAGTTCTAACAACAAATTATCCATATTTAAGTCCAGTTAATCCAACTGGTGTAACAGGATTTCAACCTACCGGTGGAGCATTCATTACTATGCCGGTTTCTCCAAAAGTAATTAAACCAGAAATTATAAAAAATCCTGAGAAACAAATTCTATCTAAGTTTATAATAAGTAACAATAATATAGATAATGAAAATAACGTTTATTCTACTAGTACACCATCTACATTTACAAAATCCAATTTGTTAAAACAACATCCGATTAATTCCGCTGAACAGAATATCAATCTTTCTAGCATGTCAACACCACAATTTACTTTAGCAATTTTAGATAATAAATCTCTAACTGTAACTAAAAGTTATCAAGGTCAATCCTACGTTTCAGCAAAGCCACATTCGAAATCATACTGTAGTTTACAAATTCCACCAAATGGTAAGTATTGACTAAACGAGCTTCTTTTATTTGTTGTTTTATTTCATCTAATGCTTATAAATATTTTAAAGATTTCTCATCGAATGCTAATTCACAAAATGTGTTTGTTGATAACAATTTTGAAACAAGTTCAGTCATCGTTAACAAATCATTAAGTATTCTCGGAAATAATCATAATCTTGTGAATTACCATATAGGCAGCCGACCTTCTCAAATATTTGATTCAGAAGCACTTTCAAATTCTGCAATTAAAGTGACTCCGTTTTACGGTAAGCTGCTATTATCTCAAGTATTAATGTGTAAATTTTTATAATTTGATATGTACACGTTTTTTGTATATTTGTGCGTGAAGTGCAATTTTCTATCCTCTAAGCAAATGTAGCACTTTCCCCACGTAAAATCGTAATCCACGCTCTCTCTACAGATGTTGACTTACAAAAGATATTTTTCGATATTCGATATATAAATGCGTGAAGTTTTACATTTATGTACCGAAAACTACTATTTTTACACTCGCTTTCTAAAATTTGATTCTATGTACACATATGCGTGCGAAGCATCATCTTTTGTGCACGTTGTATGAAAATAGTATAGGTCGATACTAGTGCGATTAAGTGAGTTAACTCTCGTTTTGTTCGTGTGCAAAATTTCGCACGCGGGTAAAATCTATTTCTCGTTTATGTATTGGATCATATTTTATGAAGCAAGGTATGAGAATCGCAATTTAATGCATGCATCTTTTTTCCCACGTGCAACAAATTAAGCTTACCGCAAGTTATATCATAATAGTTCATTGTAGAACTAATGCCAAAAATGGGCTACTCCTTGAGGGAGAAGCTTGCAACATGAGATGCAGACAAACGCACAAACCGAAGGACGGTGGATGATAGCCGAAGTCGAGTGATGCTAACTTCACACAAGTGGAATAGCCTATTGCCTGTGTATGCTGCACACAATATTTTTTTTTAAATGCGTAGAAATGGTTGTTTTTTCTCGTGCATAATTTCAATCGTTAACTTTATCGCACTAGTGTGGATAAATGATCTACTTTTCGCACTAGTGTGGAAAGTGATTTACTTCCTGCACTACTGTGAGAATTAAGATATACGTAAAAGTGTGCAAGCGTAGGGAAGGGTATAGCCGGATAAGCATGTAAAAATGGCCTAAGCGTGTTCTTGGTCGAGCATAAGCGCATTATTTTAAGCATATAGAAGAACGAATTTTCATAAACTTTTAGCCCTTAAACTCAATATGTACTGCCATAACCTCAAAATATGTGAAAAAATTTTGATATTTTTTTTTCTCGTTTCCTATTGCACCATTCAATTTGAAAAAATTCATGGATGTGTAATGCATCTTGGGTAACATAATCTAATTTTTTCAATAAATTTGACGTATACAAAGTAAATTAAAAAAATTCAATAATATTTCATTCTTCGTTTTCCCAAGGATCTATAAAATAGCAAAGTCAAAACATTTGCTGTAAGTATACTTTGACAAAAAGTTAAATCTCAAATTTTTTCAGATTTTTCTGTACGGTGGGCCATGGCCAAATTTAAAAAAAATTTTTTTTGCTATATTCTGATGTTTTGCTATATTCATTCAATGTAACGGGGCTGTTAATGCTGCGTGCAGTACCGGTGTACTGCACACTACTACCTTTCCTACACGTTGTAGCGGGAAAATCTATGCGTGATCTTCCCCGCTGGTCAGGTGCAACAGCTTCCGTTCAAATTCGAGACTCTCTTGACGAATCTCGCTTACCGTTGCTCAGACTTTTCGATCGTGAGCACCGTGCTGTGCTCACGATGCCAGCTACTCAGTTGAATGCATAGTGGAAACGCTTTTTTACTGTCCCCGCGGAGGCGGCGGTAATCGCGGGAAAAATAGGAGAAAGATACTAATTCTTTACTCAAATATGAAATGCGATAATTGACATTAACTTCGTGTATATTCTAGGCAATATTACTCGTTACAGTCAGTATAAACAATCACGAACCGAGAAGACATTAATGCGGAAAACCTTACGCCGATTGCGATCCGCCGCAATAGATGATCGCGCCCGATGACCTACCAGAGGAACAGGTAAGGATCCTATGTGGATGATGCAAACTTTCTTGTAATGAAACACAACCATTGCTAGAAAAGTATAAGAAAATATATTCAAGATAAATGAAAGGGACACCGGAGGCTACACTCATTTGTACCGTCGGTGCTCCGCAATGTTCGGGCAGTCCTTTGACTTTTTAACACCCAGTGTGTCACACATACAACACCGGGTGTTACTCTTCCTCTCTTCTCAGCGGCAGCGCTCCTGCGCCAACCGCCAGGTCTCCACTTCCTCGCGTTGCTTGGACCGCTTCAGCGCCTCCTCAGCTCGGACTCGCTCCTCCGAGGCGCCTACCCTTGCGGGCGCCAAAAATCGCGCGCAGCTCTACGCCACCTTCAACGGGAGCCATTTCTTCATCCTCCGGCCTCCCACATCGCCGCGCTGCTCTACAATCTGGTCGAGCGCGGCGAAAGCGTCCTCTTCCAGTTGGATGCTGGCCTTCGAGGCTTTTCTCGACTGTTCGAGCAGCTGCTCGATGCGCCTCGCCTCGAGCTCGCGTTGCGACGGATCCTTCTTCCGGACCTCGTCGCCCTCGTCGTCTGCCACCTCAATCTTTAAAAGGCCCGGACTCTCGGGCAAAGCGGCGCCTAATATTTCCGCAGCTGCACAGGAGTCCTCCTCCTGTGCAACCTTCTGCTATACTTGTGTCACCGCGTCCTCTTGCTGAGCAACGGCGCCCTCCTCTTTTGCAATCTCTTGTGGCTGGGAGTGGTCCAGGGTCCAGTGGAATACGGGTGGCGCAATATCGTGCCTACTCGCGCGCGTATAATCGGGACAACCTCTTGACCAGCCTCGGATATTGAGACCGAGGAGCTTAGCTCCTCCTCGGCCAGTTCTTGGAAGAGATAAGAGCATATACGAATAAATTCTTCTTTATCTATCCTGAAATAAAACAAGGAGGAAAACGAGAGGGATTTACGAATGCGTGGTACGTATTCGACGGTGAGAGAGATTCGCCGGATTTACTATAATCACGCGCTTCCGGGAGCGCTTCCGACGACCGGGCTTTCGCTTCGCTACTGGAATCAACGACGCAGCCTTCTCGGTTCGAACGCCCGCTCGATAAAGAACTTTCGTGGCCTTCCGAGGCCTTCCGCGGGGCCGTGAAGTCACAGGCACACAGGCCGCTACATCTCCCGGTCGAGTGATGCTTACCTGCGTGCTCTCTACGCTGGCTGGTGGCGGGTCGCTCAACGCCACACCTACGCTCGCATCCATCGGAGGTAGCGTCTCGACGTTGTCTACTTCTGCCAGATCCAACTGAATTTCTTCGTCGACGTACTCCTTTATTTGGTCAGCAATGACTGGTCCAATTAACTTCCCGTCCATTTCTTCTAGCTCGTAGGTATTGGAACCGAGCTGTGCCGTAATGGTATACGGACCCGCGTATTTCGAGGCTAACTTAGCGCTTAGCCCTTCCATAGCAGAAGACAATATCTTATTCCGCTTCCGGACTCGATCTCCTACATCGAATCCAGGCGGTCTACGTCAGTAGTTTAGTAGAGCAGGGCTGGCTTCTACTTAACTATGCACTGGCGTGTTAAATGCCAACTCGAGCTCTGGAAAATTATCGTCCCATGTTCGATGGCACTCCTCGATAAATGCCATGAACATCGTCTTCAGTGACCGATTAACTCGATCTACTAGATTTGCCGGCGGATGATATGGTGGCACCGTAGTTTGATGCATACCTCTCTCTACGAGAAATCTACCAATTGCACGCTTCTTAAACTCCATGCCATTATCTGAAAGAAAGACTTCAAGAGCTCCATATCTCAGAAAGATACGCTCTTTGAACTCCTTAAGGACTGTTTTGCATTGGCTTTACGAATGGGAATAACCTCGACCGATTGCGTAAATAAATCCCAAAAGACCAGGATGTACTCGAATCCTTTTACAGATTTGAGCAAAGGACCCATGATGTCACCTGCAACCACTTGCCATGGTCTAGTGACAGTCCTTCGCCCCATTAGCCCTGCTGGAGCATGTTGTTCGACTTTGCACTGCTGAAATACAGTCCATCGTCGAACATAGGCTTCCACGTCCTTATACATGCCCGGCCAATAATATAAATTGGCTATTCGGAAATAAGTCTTGTCTATTCCGAGATGACCCGCAGTTGGCTCGTCATGCTCTTCATGAAGCACTGCTTTTCGCTTCTCCTTTGACACAACGAGCTTCCACGCCTCGTCATCGCTGATCGTACCCATCAGCGACTCTGGTTTGTCTGGTGCAAATACCATTCACCCCCTATAACCTTATAACTTTGGTTATTTGTGAGGTCATCCTTCACTTTCTGCACCCAGTGCAGGTACCTCTCTCTCATCGTTGGTGTCATCACCCTAAGATATTGCGCCAATATCAGGCTCGGCGCTCTCGTACATTCCAGATAAGCCGTCAGGTACATTATTGAGAGCACCTTTCCGGTGCTTCACCGTGTATTTATGGCCCTGGAGCTCCAAGGCCCATCGAGCGAACTTGCCCGTTGGATTGTGAACGCTGCATCCTCAGCAGCGGGAAAATCTATGCGTGATCTTCCCCGCTGGTCAGCTGTAACAGTTTCCATTCAAATGCGAGACTCTCTTGAAAAGTTTCGCTTTCCGTTGCTCGGACTTTTCAATTGTCAGCACCGTGCTGTGCTCACGATGTCAGCTGCTCAGTCGAATGCACAGCGGAAAAGCTTTTCTACTGCGCGAACCGACAAGGCATTAATGCTGGAAATCTTACGCCGTTTGCGATCCGCCGCAGTAGTACTCGAGGCAGTACACGGCGATGTGCTGCAATCCGTACACATGCTCTCACCGAATTACGCTCTCTCTGAATCGGTGCAAGTTACACAGGCGTGTAGGTTCAGTGCAGCTCTCGATCGTGTGGAAGAGGTCCGGAATACTCACTCAAACACCAGCACATATACACCTCGCGTCGCGTCTCTATTAGCCGTAATTATCTCTTGCGTTAAGATATTCCGCGTGTCTTTCGTCGCGGCGGAAATCGATCTGACGACGCGATTGAATTTTCCTATCGCGCCGTTACTCTCTCTCTCTCTCTCTCGCGAGTTCCTCTATCTCTATTCCGTTACAAGCACCCCGCTCGCTATCCCGCTCATCATCCTCGGTGCTTGCGCGCCATCGGATCGAGCGTAAAATCGAATTAACGATTAAATCCTCGATTCAATCGCGAATTCGATATATCATATATAAAAACATACATGCATACATACATATATATAATATATATATATATATATCATTATTCTTACATAAATATTTTATATTTATTGTCAATTAAAAGATTAAGTAATAGGTAAATAAATTTAATTTTTATAAAACTAAAAATTATATAATCTTGTACGAAAATTACTTTTTGTACATCAAATTAGGTTTGCTCATGTACATTTAAGTGAAGTGTACAAAGTAATTTTCGTACAAGATAATATAATTTTTAGATTTATAAAAATTAACTTTTGTTACGTCGAGAGACAACACACACTTATTAAAATTATTTATTTTTAAGCCTAGGCTTTCGCCTAATAGCTTGGGATACCTTATAATCGTTCTCTTGTGGTGTGTATGGGAGTGATTGTTCCCTGTTTTCTCCGGCACCTATTGGTCCGAAAAACAACAGTTTTGGAACTTCGCTTTCCCCAGCGTCTTGCGACCCGAGAAACAGCGAGGTTTGATTACTTTCCCCGACACCCTAAGGTTCGA
>UELU01121933.1:0-10191 GCA_900490025.1 Megastigmus dorsalis
GATAAAATGATTATCGCTAACCAAACACGACTATTTCGACTTATTTTTATCCCGTCTACAAGAATATGGCAGAAATATTTTAAAAAACCATTTATTTCGAAAAATAAATTTTTTATCTTTTGAACCAAAAATTTTATATTAATTCTGGCTATAGCATTGAATTCTTATCGCAACTTAACATCGAATGAGACCTGTAGCTCATTTATTTTTCTATCCAGTTACGAATAAACTTAAGTCAAAAAGTGGTGCGTGCTAAGTGTGTCACGCGGTATATATTCGCATCTGTTTTCCCGAATTTATTTTGTATGAGGTTCAAAAGGGTAACACGCCACCAATCCTTGTGGGTCTTATTTATCGCCCACCCAAAATAGCTTTCAATAGTGAGCCTGACTTTCTCAGTTCTCTTAGAGACCTTAGTGGTAATTACAGCCACAAGCTAATTATGGGTGATCTGAATGCCGATCTGTTGTCGACGACTGGTGATTCTGAGTTCGTACAGCGCTTAGCTGACGAAGTCTCAGTTAAGATCATCCAGCACGGCTTGATGCACCATACCGATGCATCTCACACATGGATCGGCATAATATTTGTAGGCGATAACGATACAGCACTGGCCTATGGGAACAATTTAGCGCTCTTTCGCAGCAGGCACAATATCATTGATGCTAACATTGACATTCAAGTGTTATCTCTTCCTAAAGAAACTTTTAGTTTCCGAAATTATAATAGTATAAATTCGGTTGAGCTCAATGAGTTTATGTGCCGCTGCGACTGATCGTCGTTTTCTCAATATACATTAAATTCTGACTTTGAGATAAATGGAGCGCTTGAATATCTTAGTGTCAATCTATTGGAGGCTATAAATGAACTTCGACCGTTGAAAACTGTAACCCCTCGCAGAGGAAAAGCCCCATTGATTGGCACTGAGCTTCAACTACTCATCAACAAACGCAACGCCTCGTATAGATGGTATAAAAGGACTGGGAGTGCCGCATTACAGGATGAATGTCTTCACGTACGCAATGAGGTCGAGGTGTGCATGGATCAAGAGCACACCTCCTATCTTGATAACCAGCATTCTGACGCTCTTGATCATAGGACAGATATTTGGAGGAAAATGCGTAACCTTGGCCTCTTGCTAAGAGCAAGGAGGAATTACATGGTTTCACCGCAGACGAGCTCAACATACACTCTACGGAGGTGTCAATCGCATCCAATCAGGATATAGATAGCGTAATAAACATCATACAGCTTGCATCTGATGATGCTTTTGCATTTGATCCAGTAATTTTTCCAGCTGTAGTTCTCGCCATGTCCTACTTTACATCGCAGGTAGAGGGTGTAGATGACATACCGCATAGTGTTGTGAAGTCTCTGCCAGTGTTGGGGAATTATAGAGTTCGTTTATTTAACTCCTCCGTTGCTCATGGACTCTTCCTGAGTGCTTGGAAACGGGCGCAATTAGTGGCTTTAACAAAGATTTCCCCATCTTTAGCTTCTGACTTTCGCCCTATTGCCCTACTGTGCTTCCTTTCCAAGGTACTGGAATAGATTGCACACTTCCAAATCACCAACTATCTGTCCAGGACCGGCATTGTCGATCCTTTACAGTCAAGGTTCAGAAAGCATCACAGTACTCAGACAGCCCTGCTTAAGCTGACTGACGACATACGAATAGGCATTGATAGAAGGATGATCATCTTGCTGTTATCGCATATTATCTAACAATGGTTGTTCCTCGTCGGTTGAGACAAATTTGGTACGCCACAGGGGTCGGCCTTCGAGCCTTTGCTTTTTAGTCTCTATATCAATGTCCTTAAAGACCTCTTTGATCATGAGGCTGTCAAGCACATGCTATATGCTGATGACTCCAAATTTTCATTCCGACATCTGCAGATAAACTTCTAGAGAGAGTAGCTTATCTGTCTGATGCGGCACGACTGGTGTTGGAGTGGGCCGAGCGCTTGTCCCTCCGCCTCAACTCTGGCAAGATTAAAGTAATTTTGTTTGGTTCTCGAAAATATGTTAATGATTTAGTTATAATGGGACTGCCAGACGTTGATATGGGGGTGGAGCTCTCATGCCTTTCTTCGACACGGTCGTGAGTCTCGGTGTTACATTCGATAGCAAATGAACGTCGAAACCGCAGGTCGATAGTGTAACTAAAAAAGTAAATATGGCCCTTTATAGCCTGCAGTTTATAAGGGCATACACCACCGAGAATTTACGCTGAAGACTGGTTGAAGTTATAGTCTTACCCCATCTTGACTTCTGCGCTGCAGTATATCTTGACGCATCCGACGAGCAGAAAACACGACCACCGAGACTTAATAATACCTGTGTGCGATTTATATACGGTGTTATGAGGGATGAGCATATCACCTCCTATAAAAAGCAATTGGGCTGGTTGCGCGTTGAGAGTCGGAGGATGTATTTTGCGGCCACCCTCACGTATAAAATCCTTCGGCTCAATGAACCAACTTATTTAGCGGCATTTTTACACAAACACCAGTCCAGGAGGAGGGGACTAGCAGGGGTATTGCACAAGAACTATCGGTGTCAAGAGTGCACACAGAAACTGGTATACGATCTTTCCAGGTTCAGTGTGCAAACTTTTGGAACTCGCTTCCAAAGAATCTGTGCAAAGTTCCATCTTTGCGCGGATTTAAGACGAGGATCCTCAAACACTTCCTTGAAATTGATTCTTAGTCACCCGGAGACTAAGCCTTTGGTAAATTTAGGACTATAAAACACAAAAATACTGACTTACATCTCGCACTAGGGGCAAGCAGATGAGTTTATGTCAACTTATTTTGTTTTGTCCCGTATACATTTTTAAAAGTGTAAGTAAAGAGTGAGTGTGATATGAGTGATTGGATTGAGTAAATGTTTCTTTTTAATTGTAAATGTTTTGTAATATAGATATCGACTGCTTTTATAATTTTGATTATTTATATTTTTAACATAAGACTTTCTGTGATATTACTTTTAGGTTCGAAACATATTTTAAGACTGATTTTAAGAGTGATGTCATAGAAAGACTGAATGCAATTTATTATTTATTATAAGACTGATCAAGAGTATTGCTGTAAAATTGTATTATTATATTGGAAAACACTCTCTCTCTCTCTCACTCTCACTCTCACTTTCTCACTCTCTGTCTCGGTACCTCTGTCTCTGTCTGTCTCTAGTTCTCGCTCTCTCTTGGTATCTCTGAGCGTCCATGCGCGCGCGTGTGTGTGTATGTATGTGTAATGACCCTGTCTCAAAGTCAAATTTATTTTGACGGGCCATAGTGCCTTTATAACTACTCAAAGCGATGAGTAATAATTACAATATTAATATAATATCAGTATAATATTTTACAGAATATAGCTGTAATATTGCCCAGTATCAGCACTTTTATTATTGTAAGAAATTAGCTATATTACTGTAGGGCCCAAAAATATTGCAGTTACATCATAGAAATATTACCGTAATATTGCTGTGATAGAAACGTTGTGGATGTATAAGATATGTAAGATCACTACAATATTGCAAGAATACATCACGGGAATATAATCAATAATATAATATCACATGACAATATTGCTGCACTATTTCATGCTATGCGGCAATCCCCACTGTTCTGTTTCCCCAAGAAATTCTAAGAGACTTTCTTGAAATAAGGCTATGCTACTCTGGATTCCGAATAGCTAGGTGAAATTATTTCCAAATATAAACAGCGTAAGGACAAAAGTATGGTATTCTTCCTATGGTACCCTGCATCAGTGACGTAAGTTTCTAAAAAAATTCTAGCTCTTACCATCCCCTGATATATCTTTTCATAAAGTATCGTGAAACTGGGAAGAAAAGTTTTTTTTTAAATACTTTTGGGCAGGATCCGAAAAAAAATAAGGAGTTACTATGTTATTTCCTTTCCCAACTGAATACTGTGTTATCTTAATATCTAACCGTATTCTGTTATCACCTGTTTTATATACTTTCTGTTTTCAATAAATCGATGATATCATAAATATTATTTATATAAATAATATGTTTTTATAAAAACTTATATATTTTTACAGACACTTACCTTCTCACATAGGATGGCTAAAATATGTATCACAGTTTTACTATGGTGTGGAAGCAATATCATTAACGCAATGGCAACGAATTAGCCATATAGGTAATACAATATTGATTTTATGAATATACATTATGCTACAAGTGTGCATTTGAGGTGTTTTCGTTCATGCGCAAGAAACATCTCTGCACACGTGAAGCATAAACAGTTTTTACTAAAATTCGAGTTTGCACTCAACAATCAGTTGTTAAGCTCAATTTTTCCAGTACCGTTAGAAATCATAATATTTCTTTTGTAATAATTGTACTTCAATTTTTACAGATTGTTCTGAAAATCCTGAAGAACCATGTATGTATACAGGCAGAATGGTTCTCGAGAAATATGGTTATAATAATGACAATTATTTCATGGATTGTCTGGGTCTCGTAACTATATCTTCAATCTGTCACATAGCTGGTTTTATTGCGATCAAGAATAGAAGTCAAAGACAATCAGTCTATTAGGATCCATACTACCTTATGATAAAACTTTTGTTTCAACTGCAGCACATAGCAGCGTCATATTATCTTTTAATCGAGATATTACATATTTTTACGAGTATTATTTAAAAACCAAATAAATCTAATAGAGCGGCTTTATGAATCTGCATTGACTTTTCCATAATTCACTACAAAATGTATGTACTGAAAGAAATATTGTGTGGTTTTACTCAAATAACCAAATTGTGATAACCTAACTGCATGTATAAACTAAGTTGAGTTACATTTACTTGCAGGATCGAGTAAATATAACCTGCTTAACTAAAAACTTACGTAATAATAACTAACACTGATAAGTAATTCGATTTAAAATACTGCTCGCTCTACACTAGATTTAAAAATTTGGCGAAAAATCTGCCTGCCCGAAAATACTTACAAAAGGAACCCCAGGAGTCAGGGAAGCCGTTTTTGATGAAATTTTACTGTGACATTCTTCGACTGAAAATATCTGATACGAGTCTCTAATTCTGGGCAAATTATTGCCCATTTAATGAAAATATATAAGACATCATATTTGTATTAAAACCTTTCTTGCAAGATCGATATACATTGTAGAAAATGTGACATAAAATATGTAAAAAAAAAAGAAATAATAAGCTTACATTTGCATTTTTGACCAAGCTAATATCATTTTTCATTCAAAAGTTATGAACTCATTAACTGTCCCTTCAAAACATTCAACCAACTACTACGAGCACTTTCAAGCGTTCCCTGTTTGCTATTGGATACAGATATAGATGTGACTAATGTTTACAATTTGTTAACTGATTTTCTAATTTGAACTGCCTTTGCTTGCAAAGACATAATTATAGTTTCTATATATCAAAGGTTATTTTCCTTATTTCTTCTCTCTCTCCCTCTCTCTCTCTCTCTCTCTCTCTCTCTCTCTCTCTCTGTCTGTCTGTCTCTGTCTGTCTCTCTCTCTCTCTCTCTCTCTCTGTCTGTCTGTCTCTGTCTGCCTCTCTCTCTGTCTCTCTGTCACTCTGACTCTCTGACTCTCGCTCTCTCTCTCCCTCCGTGCTCCCTACGGTTTCTCACCGGGAAGGAGATGGGCTGTTTTTGTCGTGAAAGTGAGTACTGTTTAATTTCTTCTTGGCCCCCTCAACTTTTTAGGTTAGGCCGCGGTCTCACTCACGTCTGCATTTTTTACCGAAATTGGCAGCCCTGTCTGAAATTTCTTATTCTAAGGTTGGTCACACTTCTTTACTTTTCGCTGTGCACTTCACAGCGCTGACTAGCGCCTGCACCGTTTCGCCTCTTGTTGCAAGGGCCTCCGCTATGTGGTGACAGCCAAATCCGTAACTCGCGTGCGACAGGGCACATATAGGGCCGCATCTGCCTGTGCTGCCCGTTTCTTGATCTCGCAAAATTCTCTAGTGTTTCTTGGAGCCCAGATAATTACCTTGGTTGCATCGGCGGATTATCAAAATTGACATATTCACAAATATTTTAAGCCATCCTAGGCCTTATTTGACCCAGTCTGACTGTACTAGTCGAATAATCCTCTTCGTACTCAATTTCTTTATTATTCCTCCTTTTACATAAAATTTAAAAATTATATTTCAATATATTGGACTACAACTGGTCCTCATCATTTTTTAATAGCTTGTTCTCTGGATTAAAGGTAAGATATTCCTGACAAAATAACAATTTTTTTATAAGCACTAATTAATTCACCTAAATTCTACTACATAGGTCACATTTTAGTATATTTTACAACATTTTACCTTCCAGATTTAATTAAAATAATTTTTTTTTAAATCTGCTTCTCTTGAGCCAGGTAGAAACATATTCGGTATAAACATATTAGTAACACAGGGATCAACCATTCGTAGATGAGGTTCTCAAATCTGCAGCCGCTATAATAGAGAAACACATATAACTTTACATAATACTCATTTTTTATGTGATATAATGAAGATTTTTTATTTTATATATTTAAAATACATTTTGAAATATACGAATCATGAATCCACAATGATCCCTGACGTACCGCTAGAAGAAAATGAATCTAAAATAAAAGACGAATAATTAATAAAGTAAGTAATATAAATTCTTATATAAATAACAATTCAGAAGAAGATACTTATATTTCTTTAATAAAATTTTAATACTCATTATATTTTGCTCGGTTCAAGTTCTCATATGCATGATGAAGTTCAGTAATTAATATTTGGACCTTGTGGATCAAAAGAATCTGAAACAAAATATAAGTAGTTAATAAGCAAAGTACCAATTTTTATCTAAATAAAAATTTGAATGAAAATACTTATATTTTTTTATAACATTTTAATACTCATTATATGTTACTCGGTTCAAGTTCTCCAAATAAGATCAAGGAATTTAGACCTTGTCGAACAAATGAAATTAAAATAAAATGAATTTTTAATTAGAACAGTATCACCTGTTCGCTCGATCATTATGATACAAATTTATTTTATGCGTCATAACCAAAAAATATTTGTAAATTAATTTACTTATAAATTTAGCATTCAAATGTTTTCTTTGCTTTATAAATAAAATTGTAAAATGAATAAAATATTTATACAAATGTAAATAGCTACCATGCTATTACATTACTGAAGTAATATTTAAAAAGCACCCCGTGCATATGAATCATCCTGCAATAGCTGTTGTTCTCGAATCAGTCTCATTGCTCTTCTTGCCTCTAGAGAATTTGTATGCATCTTCCGCTCAGGATGAAATAATCTTTGATCATCACGGTGTGCATCCAACGAATACAAGAGTGTCCAGGCATGATTCCGAACTCTTTCTTAATCTTCAAAAAACTGGTTCTTCCATCATTAAATTGTAATAGCAATATTTACACCAAATTTTAAAACATTCAATCCACTAAAAGAACTTTTTGGAAGAAGTTTCCACACAGAGTTGTTAAAGCTTGCATGGTTGTTTTGGGTGAATCCACCAAGACATCTTTTCAGCAAAAAAAAACTTTTTTTTTAACTTTTTTTTATAAATAAATAAATAAAATTTTATCTATTTATTCACTCACGAACGCACGAACTCACGATTGATTTTCGATTGAAAATGTAGTTTGATTAAAAAAAGGTAAATATTTAGGAGATAAGACTCCCTCTCCAATCACTGTCGAACCCCTGGCACGCTCACGGTCAGGAGTGGCTCGAGCGTCAAGAGGTTTGGCTCTCCAATTACTCCAGCGTAACTGCAGGTCTTCAAACAGCATCGCACGGGCTCGCTTTCTCTCGTTTCTTCAGTAGGTTCCTCGGGTGACGGAGTCCTTGAGATGCAAGACGGCTCAGGATGGGAGGAGACGGTGCCCCCCGATGCTCAGCAAGTGTGGATCGCTGGCATTGTCACTGCCATCTCCAAAATTCAACAGGACATGGCTGAGCTGATTTCGAACATTCGTGCCGATCAAATGAGACTCGACCCGCCTGCGCATCCCTTACAGAGCGTGTTTACGCGCTTGACAGCGCTGAGATGGCGCATGGCCCTTCGACTATTGCGGACAATGACCCAAACAGGTTCGAGGTTACCATCTCGGGTATACCCCGTATTGTCGCGATTGATGACTCGGCAATTTCCGCGGATCTCTTGACATCTCTCCAGCTGCCTATACTGATTGGCTCAGTTTTGCAAATGGGTGAGTGGCTTCCATCAGGTGCTTCTGCGCCGCCGTACTCTCGAGCAGCCTCTGACTCGGGCCTAGCTGCCACACGAGGCTTCGTAGTCCGCTTAATATCTGCAGCGGCGCATGATCTACTCATCTCTCAGTCTCTAAAGCTGAATAGACGCCGCTGCCACTAGATCTTGGGGAGGGAGGAGGTTCTGCGCTTTGGCCCAACCAGCTCTACCTTCTTCTCGGAAAGGACCATGAAGCGCGACGAACTTTACGCTATGCTGGTCTAATCATTAAAAATTTTGACAGTCTTCTTGAGAGCATCACGTCGAGGCCCTCTTTTGCCCATTTATCGAGAGTCTGACCTGGACACTCTTCCGCCGGCCCCGCAAAATCCGTGAGGTCTCCCAAGTCTGCCGTCATTAATTCAATTGTCTTCGGTCAATTCAAGTACAAGCATAGCTCATCCGCGATCAAACTCATCATTTTTAAATGTCTACCATATTAATGTAAATCGTCTCAAATCACATTATACTGACTGTTAACGAGACATTCCTAATCAGTCTTGACGCCGATTCTATAATCAAACTACCTGGCTTTACTTTTTACCGGCATGATAGAGGTGATAAGGAGGGCGGGGGTGTCGACGTCTATATTCGGGGGTATTTTAAAGTTAAAATATTCGCTAATATAATATTGAAGCTATCGTTCCATTTTTATTGTTTAAATGTTGGTAAATGGCTAAATCGATCTTCACGGAACGCAAATTGCTGTTAATATTTTAATTCTTTATTAACGACGTTTCGAGGGTGTAGAAACATATACCCTCCTCTTCAGGCTAATAACATATACAATATACAAATTTAATCAACTACAATAAAAATTAAAGTCCGGAAAGAACAACAGTGCACAACATACCTCATATGACTTAAAAACTAATGCATAATTTATTATGTTTACATAAAACGCTAACACTCACGAAAACGTCTATCTATAACTGCAAAAAACGAGAAAAATAAAAGGAATTAAAATAAAAATCAATAAGTTGCGACGGCACGCTCATATGTGCGCGCGCAGTCGCGAAATTCAAGCGGCCGAGATAAGACACGCTGCGAGCGCGAGCGAAATCGTGCGTACGGTAGAACCAACGTTGCCTAGCAACACTGGTGACGTCACACCGCTACCGATCGCCGCCGATTTGAGAGCCTTTATAACGCGGCGTAAGCTCTCAAATCGACAGTATTCGTCTGGTGCTTCAGACGTGTAAGGAGCTCCTTCACGCTTGAAGCTCTTAGAGGGTCCGACCAAACCGACTATCTGGTGCTCCAGTAGCCGAATTGGGAAAATCCGGACGATATACCCTTATGGCCGTGGTTAGGCCGTTACACAGGTGCTCCTGGTGACGACATAACCATCCAGCCCCATCGTTCTGGCTGTTTCCAAGGCGCTCCTTGAACCAGACAGGACCTGGGGTAATTCGAGCCACCCCGCTATACGCTTTCCCTTTAATCACTGCACTGGTGCTCCAGGTAGGGAATAAAGGCTAAACGTGGCAACTTCTTCCCCTCCACCTCTGGTGCCCCAGGGTGTAAGGGAAGAGAGTCGACCAGGGACACGTGAGGCGCTCCTCCGTGCACGCCAACGTTTTACGTTCGTTAAGCTGCCGTTTCAGCTACCTTTAGACTAGATACCCGCGTTTTTGTGAAATGTCGGTAACTGAGGTGCCCCTCGTTACCGACACTTGTAAGAAGTCATCGTAGAGACGTCGCGTCTGGACTGGTACCTTAGTTAGGACCACCAGAATCCGAATCCGTAGGGTGTCAGTAATTGGGTCACCGTGTCCCAATTACTGGATTCACCCATATTCATGTATAGAAGCCTCGCCCGAGTACATATGACTTATTCGCGTTAGAATAGCTCATCGGGATCACGTACTAGCCGCGTGAATGTAAAGCTAAATTGAGAATCGCCGATAATTACAACTC
>UELU01121939.1:0-12268 GCA_900490025.1 Megastigmus dorsalis
TTACAAATCTGATCAGACCATCGGAAAGCTCAGGAAAAAATACATCGAAATCACTTCGTTATGATAATTTCTAAGTGCATTTTAGCCCTTTAAACATGAGCTGAAAACAGCACAATTAAGTGCTCCCGCGCCGCGCTTGGAGAGTTGACGTGAAACGCCTCATATATGTATATATATTTTATTTATTTATTTATTTATTTAACCAGAGAACAGTACATAAAATTATAAAGTAATAATAGTATAAGTATATTACAAAAGTAACCCAGCAGAGGAATTTTTTCCCGTTCGCCAGTCCGGTTTACAAAATTATAGTTAAAATAAAACTAAAAAACTAATAAACAAATTTGGTTTATATTGCATTTCCATCCCACTTATTTCTAATAGCTAGAGTTATTAGATCAAGCAAGATAGAAATTAATCCCTCATTTATTCTTCTATCTCCAATATCTTGTAAGCATGGTTCTTGCTGTTGTAAATTTGTGTGTTGTAGCGTTCTTATCTCTTGCAAAAATAATTCTTTCCATTTTGTTACGCCTTGCTAGACATGAGAGTCCAACTGCACATGTTTCTCTGTAGTGTGGAAACATCCTTTCATGTTCTTTACTAGAATCACATTTGCAAGGTGCCGTGAAGACTATTTCATCCAGGACTATTAGGTCTTTGTGTGGTTGTTGATATAGTGGGTGCATGGAGTTTGTGTATTGTTGTATCCCTCTTATTCCTCTATCGAAGTACCAAATTGCTTTGTTAGATCCTAAGTAGTTGATGTCTCCATATGTTATTCTAATATTACTTGAATTTATGTTTTGAAGTCCCGGAGCATTTGATGGTTATCTGGTTCATGTTTTCCAATTATTTATTTCAGCCATATTATTCATCTTGTCGATTAACTCTTCTATTGGTCTGAACTGTAAAATATTTTTATTTTGATCTGTAATTATTGTTTCTTTAATGAAATGTATGTGTTTAATTCCTGCTACTTTCGGATAATTACTTTCTGATGTGTTTATTGTGTGTTTAATGACTTCCGTATTAGTACTTTGTATCTTCTTCCAGATATAATTAGACATTCGGCGATGAGAACGATTGTAGTGTAGTTTGCATTTTCCGTGTGCACAAATATAAGTTCTTATATCTAGTGTTATTTTTTCATCTGTCAGCTCATCCCCATGGACTTCCAATGTGGGATGAGTTAGTTAAATTTTTTATTTTGTTGCAATCAATTTTATCCATTTTATCCATTATATGTTTTTTCTAATCCAAATTTTAATTTTTGTTTTTATACTATTTTGGTTTTTTAATGTCTTTAGTTCGCTTGGTAGTTTATTGAAATTTGTTAATGCTCTGATGTAACTATTATTTATGCTTATATTTCTGAACCTTCTAGGGATTTGTATGCTTTTGTTTCTAGTTATTTTATGCGATTCTATATATATTTCTTGTAGATCTTTGTAGTGGTAGACTAGTGATTCTAAAGATAAAGTTTGTTCTATGTTTAATGGGTTATTATCTGTTATGAAGCTGTTTTTGTTAACTAATTTTAGTAGTCTAATTTGAAAGTTCTGAATACACCTGGTTCTTCCAGCAAATGCACCTCCCCAGGCTAAAATCCCATAGGATGATTCTTTTTAGTTTGTAAAAAATAAATATTAAGTATTTTGTGTTGTTGTAGATGTTGCTAGTATGTATATCCCATTGCATATTGCTGTCGAAAGTAACCCAACCCGAACCCCTAGATATTTTGTGTGATCAACTCTGTTTATTGTATTGCTTTGAATATTAATATTCAGATTTTTAGGTGTACTGTTGCAATTATTTCCAAATTCCATATCAACTGTTTTATCAATGACAATTTATTCAATGCTAACCAAGCAGCTAATTTTTGTAAAATTTCGTTCGTTTTGGTTTCGACTCCTTTCTAGTTTTTTCCTGTAATTATTACTACTGTGTTGTCGGCATATGATAAGATTGTGTTTTCCGATGCAGTTGTTAACATATCATTTATGTAAATAATAAATAATAGTGGTGCAAGAATGGTTCCTTGCGGAATTCCGATGTTTACCTCTACATAATTGCTGCTTTGATCTTTGATTTTAACTTTCTGTTTCCTATTGTTCAAATAACTTTTTATGAAGTTGTATGTCTTTCCACTTATTTCATAGTTGTAAAGTTTATGTAATAGGATTTTGTGATCCACTGTATCAAAAGCTTTGGCGAGATGTAGGAAGGTGATTACAATTGGGTTACTTGAATCTAGTTGTTTGTATATTAAATTTGTTATTTCATTTAGTGCGTCTTTAGTGCCTATGGTTTTCCTAAATCCGAACTGTTAGAAAATAAGTTACATTTGTTAAAAAAATTTGCTATTTTTTTGTGTAGTAATTTTTCAAATATCTTAGCAATATTGGAGATTAATGATATTGGTCTATAATTCGTCGTCAAGTGTTTGTCTTTAGATTTGTGTATAGGTATTATTTCTGCAGCTTTTAATTCGTCCTTTAAATATTCCTTGTTCAATACATGAGTTAAAAATGTTTGCTAGTGGTTGGCTGCTATTTGTTGCTAAAATTTTTAATGTTTTCTGTATTTCTTGATAATTTGTAAGATGTAAAAACATACTCTTTTCATTCATTGGAAGTAGTTTGATGTTCATATTGGGTGGTGTATTTATCTTGTTGCTTAATTAATTACCCACATTAGTAAAGTATTTATTCATATTTTCAGCAATTTCTAATGGATTGTTAATTTTTTTGTTGTTATATGTAATGTAATTTATGTTATTGTTCTTTTTTGTACTTTTGCCCAATTTGATGTTTATTATTTTCCATAGTTTTTTTATATTATTGTTGTTTGATTGTATTTGTTTTTTGTCATAATCTTCTTTAGCTTTATTTATTAACTTATTTAATATTTTTAAATAATTTGTATAACTTTCTTTATTATTTTTGTTATTTGGATCCTTTTTCCACTTGTTATATAGTTTCTCTTTGTTTCGGTATGAAATTACTATTGCTTTTATTGTCCAATTTTTTCTTATTTTCATATTGTTTTTTTTATTTTCGTATTCTGCACTATTTATACAAACTTTGATTTTTTTATTAAATTGTTTAAGGCAAAATTAGGATCTGTACTTAATGTTTCATCTAACCAATTGATTTTTGCAGCTTCTCTATTTAGTTTGTTGTAGTTTATTTTTTTGGCAGTGACTTTGTTGTTATTTTTCTTTATACCCTTCATGGACATCATTATTGCATAATGATCATTGAAAGGTATTTTCAGAACGTAGTTTTTGTAATTTAGTTTGTCAATTTTGATAAAGAAGTTATCAATACATGTTCCATTGTTGTTATTTATGTTAGAAGGTCTGGTTATGTTAGTAATTCCGGGACAGTATTCGTTCATTAATAACTCTTGAAGAAATTCTTGATTTATGATATCTTGCTCTTTTATGTCGAGATTAAAATCTGCTATTAAAGTACTGTTTTTGATTTTTTTATTATGCTTCAGTAGTTCCTTGATGTTCATTACGAAATCAGTTTTGTGTATGTCATGTGATCGGTAGATTGCTGATATTACTATTTCAGTATTGTTGACTAATGTAATTTTTCAGTTTATTATTTTAAGTTTGTTAATTTGAATGATTTCTGTTGTTTCAGTTAAGTTCTCTATAATGTATACTGCTACTCCATCTGATTTATTAATTTTGCTATTGTTATAATACATCTTATATTTAGGAATATTGAAAAATTCGTGATGCTTTAGATTCCAAGTTTCAGTACAATCAATGATATTTGGTTTTACTTCTAGGTTATTTAAAAATACTAACAATTTAATGTAATTTGCATTTAGACTTCTAATATTTATGCATAATATGTATTCTTTATCGTTATTTAGATGATTGTTTAGTCTAAAAATGTTGTCAACATTTATTTCATTGTTGAGAAATTCTTTTTGAAATTCATTTTCCATATTAGTTTGTATTTTTTATTCTTGGCGATACGTATTTTGGTGATATTGTAGATCCGGTGGGTCTTGATATTCTTTGTCTGTTGATAACATTGCGCTCGAAAAAGCTTACATCTTGTCTCGGGTGGATGGTCTCTACCTTACTGAAGTACCGTTGATATGTTGGTTCAATTGGATAGTCTGTAGTTTCAATGTATTTTTTAATTTTGGTTTTTAAAATGGTACATTGTTCACTATCAAGTGCTGAGTGATTTGTATTGTAGTTTGTTTTGTATTTATTATTATTAAATTCACAGTTCGGACACTTAAATGTTTCTGATTTACATTGAAAAACTGCCCGATCACATTCACATTTCGAGCACGTGGCTTGATTGCGACACTTGTTGTTACTGTGACCAAATCTTGAACAGTTTGAACATTGATTTGTATTTATAATATCAAAATCTCTACAGTTTTGATATCCCACAAATAGCCTGTTTCTGTTTTCTCGAATATGCTCGTATATATTACATGTAACTTCAATTACTACTGTCATGAACTTTGATTTTGGATTGGAATGTGCATGGATCACTTTTCACTTGTCATCACTATTACTAAAGTTTCTTTCATTTATATCTTCCTCTATTTCAATTTCATTTTCAAAAATGTTATCTATTCCAATTATTTTCATTTTTGGTTTACTTATGTGTTCATTATCTACTTTGGCATTGTTTTTTAATTCTTTTGTTAGTGAATTTTCAATTGTTTCAACACTTTCCTCATTCATAAAGTTTATAATTATTGTGTCACTATTTTTTTAAATTGATTTGTTTTTTGTAAGACATTTAATAACTTCGTTTTCTAAATTTAAATTGTAATTGTTGCTTGTTTTTTTAACTATTAATTTAGGTACTCTTTTAGTTTTAGGTTTATTTTTACTTAATGTTTCAGCAAATGTGATGGTATCAATTTTGTTTTCATTATTTCAATTGTTGTTTTGCCTTTCTTTTAATAATAAATCATTTAATAATTTGTTATTATCTTTGGTTTCTTTGTATAACTGTTTGAGTAAATGATTTTCTATTTTCAATGCTTCTATTTCACTATAGTCATCATACACTGTTTTATCGAAATTATTATCTACATTTTTTTCGTGCACTATTTCGTTAAGTATTTCTTTTTTTCCGCAGCTTAGGAGATACCCTAGTTATCTGATCAGCAGTCCTTTTTAGAATAGTTAGCGAGCTGTTCATCGGGAGTTGATACGGTGCCGTGATTGTTTGTTCTACGGTCCTTTTAAGGATAGTAGAGCATAGTATCCATCGGGATATTTGGGTTCTTTCTTCGGCTCATAGAACAGTCCTTTTTATGATAGTTAGCGAGCTGTTCATCGGGAGCTGGCAAGGTGCCGTGATTGTTTGTTCTACGGTCCTTTTAAGGATAGTAGAACAGATTAGATATAGGTTTCTTGCAGATTTAGTTTTGATTTCATTTGCACGACAGGAGGTGTACTTTCAATTAACATCTGAAAAATCTCAATTCTTTCTAATAATAATTGATTCTTTGAAAAATGCGATGTTACGTATGTAATGTACAATTGAATGCTCGTCAGCTGGCATTCATGAATGGCATTGAGAATATCAATAAAAGGCAAATAGCAATCACTAGAAGAGATAAACTTAATCATCCACCTTTAGCCCTAGATAGAGAATTCGAAAATATGTGTCAATTATAATCGGTCAATAGGCACTGAAATCGCTCTAATGGCTGCAGTTCCAGCCTGTTTGCGACTGAACGTTGTTACGCAAATATCATCTCAGACTTGCATTATTTGCAATGCGCAAAATCCCATCCAGAGGTTATCTATACAATGTAGGGTTCAGGTCTTTATAAAGAGAAATATTTTTATACCGGATAATGTATGTAGTTGTAGACATCATCTGAACGATAGTGGCATTTTCTTCGACCCATTGTTGCTTGGTTTGCAATGTATTGAGAGACCTTATGTTATTAGAGGTCAGCAGTTATAGGTTTTTATTCAAGAGATGAGAAATGTGGTATTGGAAAGGGGTAATGGAATTGACTGCGATAACTTGACTGATGAAGATTTTGAATGCTTATCAACAATCACTAAACAACAGTTTGAGGAACTTTTTATTTTCTGTTATTCAGTAGTACAAAATGGAAAATTGAGGTATAGTCACAAGAAAGACTTATTGATTTTCTTGTGCAAGATGAGGCAGGGGTTGAGTGATGAATTCTTGAAAGTTATTTTTCATCAGTCCAGTAGATAAAATGTCATTTCAATTATTGATTATGTAAAAACATCATTACTACAAAGATTTGTCCTCAAAATATGGGACCTAATTCCATAACGAGGCAACAGTTTATAGAACAACATGTAACAGACTTTGTCAATGATCTCTACAACCCTGAATCTTCAGAAAGAAGAGCAATAGCTATAATTTACAGTACATTTACCTACATACACAAAAGTTCTAACTTTCGTGTATTGCGACAGTCCTATTTTTTACACAAAAATAGACATCTGTTAAAACCAACCCTCATTGTAGCCCCAAATGGCGTGGTACATTCTCACGATTTTTGGACCGTATTTTTCCGACGCCCGTAATAATGATGCTGAAATTCTTCGTGAAGAAAATGAAAAGAAAAGATTTGAAAGGGATGCTCGTCTTTTAGCAAACTGGTTCCAGGACGGTGATATTGTATTGGTAGATGGGGGTTACCGCGGTGTTATACCTTTATTGCAACACCTCGGTATTGATCATAGAATGACTGCACTGATTTAACCTGGACAAAGGCAACTCTCGACAGAAGATGCAAATTACGCACGAATGGTAACTAAAAATCGTTGGATAGCACAGCCCCACAAAAAAAAATTGAAAGTCCCAAAAACTTGACCATGGTAGTTATATGTTTTTGGGGTCGCTGATTCCGAATCCGGGATCAGTTTAACCCCATCGGATCTTGGTCAAGGTCATGTCAAGGTGAAATGTACAAAATTAGCGGCAACCAAGATTTAATAGTACATACATATGTTTTTGGGGTCGCTGAATCTGAATCCGTGGTACGTTCGACCCCATGGCACAGTGGCCGGAAACGTTAAAAAAATGCATTAAATTCTAAACCCTAAGCCCTTAAACCCTTAAACCCTAAACCCTAAGCTCTAAACGCTTAAGCCCTTAAATCTTAAACCCCTAAACCCTAAACCCTTAGTTAAGTACATTCAAATTTGTTAGAAGTATATGCAATTCAATAAAATACTCGTAAAAATTTCAAGCCCATTAGTCTTTTTTATGGAACGAACTATTTTATTGTCAAATGATCTACGAAGTGGATTATGCTTCCGCTTTTTCGACGTTGATGGTAGATCTCGTTTCAACGACCAACAGTAATGTGCTAACATATTTGTGTCTCATCTTCCTTGGTACCTACGCTCCATTTCCTTCATATCTTGGTGATATCTCTCTCCCTGCTCTTCGCTGGAATCACCTAGGTTTTCTGGAAACTCATCTATATGGGAATATAAAAAGGGTAATTTTAGATTCATTAAGCAGCCTTGATTTTCGTAACTATTCACTAAATTTAGTACTATTTGTTGGTAATTTTGGCTCTTATGATTTCCAAGAAAATTTTTAATTGCCTCCTTGAAACATAACCATGCTTCTTTCTCTGTATGATTCATTTTCGTAACAAAAATTTCATCATTTATCATCTTACGAATCTAAGGGTTATCGAAAATTCCTTCATTTACTTTAGCATCACTTAATTTGGGAAACTGACTTCGCAGATACTTAAATCAGTTACCATCTTTGTCTAAAGATTTTACCCATTGCTTCAAAAGTCCCAATTTAATGTGCAGATGTGGTATTAGAATTTTTGATGGATTAACAAGTGGCTTTTCTTTTATATTCTTAGAACCTGGTTCGAACGTTTTTCTTAGGGACCAGAGACTCTGTATGTAATGATTGTTTCTACTCCTACTATCCCATTCACATAAATAGCAAGGATATTTTGTGAATCCCGATTGTTGCCCTAAAAGTATTATATATTTGCCATTTATGATCATTGATTTTATTCGGTTTAATATTACTTCCATGTTACAATACTTTTCATCCAGTATTACCGAATATCCTATGGGAATGGCTGCATAAACATTTGTATTGTGTAATAGAACAGCTTTTAAACTTCTCTTCGACGAATCGATGAACAATCTCCACTCGTTGGGTTTGTAACATCCATGTTTAAAGTATGAGACCCCAAAAAATAGAAGAAAAATCAGTCAAAATATTAAAAAGCAGTATGAGAAAATGTTTAATTTAGAAATGAAAAATGATGAAAGTTAAAAAAATTAACAAGCAAGTCTAATGAACCACTTTGTGATTATAAAGATTGCTTAAAAATTTTAATGTGTGAAAATCCAGATTCTAAATGTCATCTGAATGAGTGCAATGAATGTCCAGGCATTGATGCATTTTCTTCAAGATTACTTACAATACGAGATAATGCAGATATTGTCGATGTCGAATATAGTTCTTGGACATCCACTGATAGATGTACTCTAAAAACAATTAAAGTGCAGACTAATGAATTTGTGGATGAACTATGTACTAAGTTGATGGCATTAAAACCGCACTCATTTATAGCTGAACAACAATCACTGTTTATTTCTAAGAAAAAAGAAGTCCTATCTGAAGATGAAGTTATAGTCATGTTCGACTTCTCGGAAAATTATGCATACACCGTACAGAATGCAGCACAAGCGTTTCATTTTAATAATTATCAGTGCACTGTCTTTCCTGTTATTTATTATTATCGAGAAGAGTCACAACTGAAGCATAGGAGTTGCATTTTTCTATCGAACAGTTTTTAAGCACGATACAGCCGCAGTATATACAGTTCAGATCATGCTCATTCCAGAAATACAGAAACATGTTGGCAGACTAAAAAAGATAATCTACATGACTGATGGTGCCAAACAACATTTTAAAAACAGATTTCAAATTGCAAATCTGATTAATCATAAAAATGATTTCGGCATAGAAGCAGAATGGCATTTCAGTGCAACCGCACATGGAAAAAGTGGATACGATGGTCTTCGCGTAACGTTTAAAAGAGAAGCATACAGAGCTAGCTCAACTGCGAAACCAACGGAAACCATTTTGTCATTTGAAGCTTTATTGAAATGGGCCAACAATTATTTCAAAAATATCAGAATCTTTGGCTTCACTGAAGTTGAGCATAATAAGATGAGAAGAAAGCTGAACAAAAGATTTGCACATTCAGTTCCACAGATACTGAAAAATCACTGCTTTCAAATTACGGACAAACTAGAGATCATCATTAAAAGGTTCTCCAACTCTATAGAAAAAGAAAAATACTCTTTCACAAACGTGCGATAACATTTGTCATTAATTTTCACAGAGGCCATCCACAAGAATTTACCTTGAATGACCAGATTACGTCACGATCTTGTCTTCGTTGACCGGGTCATGTCGAGATCTTGCCTTGCTTGGCTTGATGACCTCATGACCTTGTCTTCATTGGCCGGGTCATGTCAAGATCCTGCTTTTATTGGCTGGTTCACCTCATGACCTTGTCTTCATTAAGTGAGTCATTCCAAGATCTTGCCTTGATTGGCTGGATCACCTCATGACCTAGCCTTCATTGGCCGGGTCATCACCAAAATATAATGCTCCATGTTGCATCTGCCATTTTGAAATTTAAGAAACTGACCATGGATTAATCAACCAAGCACTTCCAGGTTCCCGAAAATGATCAAGTGTAATTTATTTTCTTGAAACTATTCATGAATTATTTTTTCGATAACTGTGCTTCTAATCGAAAAAATGCTATAAACACTTTCTCGTCTTTGTCCGCCATTTTGGATCCGCCATTTTGAATTCATGAAATCGCCAAACGGCATTTGAAAGCAGATGAAACAAGCTTTCATTTGAGCCATTATAGACCTTATTTGAATCAAAATTGAAGTGAGCAGGGGGGGTCTCCCGTTAACAGAGAATGCTCCATATATATAATGATATATATAATAATTTTCTTGTTGGATTTATATTATATATATATATATATATATATCCAACAAGAAAATCATTTCTGTATTCAAGCTATACAGCGTGCATGTCAAAAAGTTCGACTTTAATAGGCTGTAGCTCCAAAACTAAGAACTTTGGGGCTTTGAGCCCAGGGAGACTTTTGTTTCGCGCGTTAAGAACTATCATTTCCCATAGTTACAATAAAATTAGCCCAAAGCCATTTCCCATAAGGATTCTGCGGGGTCCTTTCCTTGGATATGCCGAATACCAACGCACTTATGATTTTGACCAGATCTTCTGATTTTTTTAAAACACATTGACGCTGCATATTGACCATTTACAGTGTTAATTTCATTACCGAATTAACGCTTATTACCTGCACCTTGTTTATTTTTCATGTTTTTTTTTCTTGCTTCTAAACAAATATAACAATTTCATACCTGAATAAACTTTCTCGTTTCATTTTGAAGAATAATACTTTCATAATTTGGCATGATTAACGACGGACGCTCGGTGCTATTTTTATCACATTCAAAAAGCGTATTTCGATAAGTATTACAAATACTATTTAGAAATCTGGAGTCGTTGATATCAAATTTTTGATCTTCATACTTTTTGATTAATTTCACACAATTCTCACTTATTTTATAGTGTTCTATTTTTTTTACCAGGAAATATTTTTTTACCACAACAAGCACAAATTTTACGTCTATTCCCTTCATGGCTACTTAGAAGAATCATTGTTTTGTTATAAACTTTGAACTGTTAAACATTCAATAGTATAGTTTAATAATTTGGCTGCGCTGACCGAAATCAGTACTGAAAGTCGGAAATAATATAACGTTAAAATTAGTCGGAATAGCATAACTTAAAGATTGGTTTACTTGTGCTTGTGCTCGAATTAGCGATTGACTAATGGATGATATGCTTTTGTCGCTGACACTGCTTTCTTGCCGCTGATTTTGTACAGATCGCGTCGCGGTATAGCGTAAAGGTGAATCGAATAAACAATCATATTCGAAGTAAAATTTTACGCTCTTTCGTTTGGTACAAGCCATTTTATCGTTGACTAAGCCGTTCTTGAGATATAAGCAAATAAATCTTTCAAACGCGGTTTTCACATACCCTGGATTTAGACAACTGCAAGATTCAAAATCGGCTTCTTCGACCTCGATTTACGCAGTATCCAAAATGCAGCAATTCCAGTACCAAGTTGATTTCAGACCGTTTATTACTGGACTAAAACACGAAATTTCCACGTAGTTTATCGACTATGTCAAGGTTTGAAGTTATGCTAGCCACTATTCGTTTTACGTTTCTGTATCTAATCATATTTGAATGAAATCGAGAGCAGCGGCAGAAAATGTATTTTCGATCATGCCTCCGCGGTTATATTTTTTTTTTTTATCATACTATTCAATAAGGTAATGTGTTTCGAATAGAAGAGCCTTTTCCCTGCACTGAACTTTTGCATGGATTCTAAGCTAATGGTCTCTACTTTTACACGTAGCTTTTCTCTAAAAGTATTTCATTTTGAGATTATGTATACATAAGCTTTATTTCTTGTCGCTGCATATGGAATATGAACTGCAATAGCCGAGCTTTCAATCTACATGGATGGAACGCAAAATACGGCGCCACAGTGGTCGAATTTGCTAAAAACCTGGCCAACACTACAAATATTCTCCGCTAATTGAATAATCATAATGAAAAGTCGTATTCTTAGGTTTTTGAGGTTGCTGAGTTTAAATATATGGTTGAAACTTCTATATTTTAAATGCGAAGAGTGGTATTATGATCATGGGGACATAAAGACATAATATGTAAAATTTAACTCATTAATTCTGAATTCTTCTCGACTTTCGACGATGTAACTTTTTCTGTAAACGTCCTAGAAAAATGTTATCTCCAATATTCCTGATAGTTTAAAGTCTCGTCTTTCAAATTCCGTAGACAGAATTGGTCTAAAGATCGATTTATAAAAGTTATAGCGGTTTTTACAGAAAAAATGAGTAATTTTCACAAAAAATTTTTTCAAAAACATTCAGTTTTGTCGGAAAATAAGCATAACTTTTTCTAAATCGATGTCTAGGCTAATTCTGGTTAAAGCGTTTAATAGATGAGCTTTTAACCTATCTAAAACACTGTATCTAGAATTTTTTCCAAGATTTTACAATTTTTTCCAAGTTTACATAAAAAGTTACAGCATCGCAGGTCGAGAACATTTTACTTAATGAACATGACTATAT
>UELU01121949.1:0-14438 GCA_900490025.1 Megastigmus dorsalis
GTATAATGTTGTTTATGAAAGTCTTGTTGACGGCCGCCATATTGGATCTTCTAGGGGTTATAATAAAAAACTGACACCGGCAATAGAAAGGGCATCCTCGAACCCCCTGAGATAATATTTTGAAGAAAAAATATCGTACCGTCAGCAATAGAGAATGCGTTGTATAAATCTGAACACCTCAGCGTTAATGGGTTAAAACGCTAAAATAAAAAATTTCAAATTACAATATTTTGGTGAAAAATAAAGATATCCCAAAAAATCCAAGTAGATTTGAAAGGCGGAGATTAGTACTTTCAAATTCGATATTAGCTTTTGTGGTAGACATTTTTCTTGTTCCGTTACATAACCTCAAAAACAGTTAAGAAACGCGTTTTTGCACTTTTAGGTTAGGATATCTTGAAAACCTGACGTACAGGAGCAATTTTGAGCTCGGATTCGGATTCAGCGCATCACAATCCTTCGGAAATGTTGGGTCTGCTTTCTGGCTTTTGAATTTTGTCAAATTTTGTCGGTCTGTGTAATATTAATTAACAAATTGAAAAAATGAAATATTGTTAGCAATAACTGCAAAGGTGTTAGATATCGCTAAGTATTGACTATTTCGTCGTCAGAGTAAACTGGGACACTTAGTTATGTTGTCAATTTGTTAATTGCGAAAGTTGCAAAGTTATTTTTGATTGGTTATAAATGCAGAAGTTATGGTTTGAAAATTGTGAAAATGCCTTGCAATTTGTTACGTAAGTTTGCACTATCGAACATACATGATATTATAATGATCCCACAATTATAATGGTTTATTCGTTAATTACTCGCAGAGTATAAGTTGTTATGAAATTTTCGCATGCTGTAATTTTACAATTGGGTAAGAACGTGCATATTAATGCATTTTAAAAATTTTTAAATTTTAATTGCCTACAATATTAAATTTGTTTATAGCATATTTTCAACACATTATTACGCTTATAACGTTGTAGCGTCAAGTTAGGGGTAGCGAATACATATCGTTGATGAAATTAAATAATATTGTAAAAGCAATTGTTTATCAGCTTAGCGAGCAGTTATAATTCCAGATTTTCTTACAATTTGTAATTTGTTAATTGGAACGAGCGCATTGGTTTCAATTTGTTCGGAGATTCTAACTTTATTACAATTGTTTATACGGCTATAACTTTTTTTTTAATAATTAGTCATAAAACTTAAATTTATCTAATTTTGCAATTAGGAATTTCCTTGTCGGTAGAAAGGTTCGAAATTTTTATAAAAAAATTGTTATTGTGGAAATCTAATTGCTTATATTGAACTGTCAAAATTATAAGAAATTTTTCGATGTTATATTTGCAAAATAGGAGATGTAAAACAAGACTTGCAGTGGATGACCCTGAATTGTAAAACTAATAAACAATATTTATTGTTATTTGTTTATAATTAATTTTGGGCATATTGAAGGAAACATTTAAGAATAAAGTAAGTTTTATTTTATTTGAGCTACAGGAGCGTGTATTGGCGCGAATTCGTGCCGGAGAACGGTTTGTGCTCGGGGATGCGTAGTTGGCTGTCCGCGCGGTGCATATTTCTCTCACGACTGTACTTTTGCTGAACTAGGGTGAGGGAATGGAGGTAGAAAAGTAACGGGTTGAGTGTGGTGTCTATTTATGAAATAGGAAAATGAACTTGGTGTTGTGTTAGAGAGTGATTATATTGTAAAAGCCTATACTAACGGGCCTTATACCAGTGTCCATGTAAAGTGAAATATATTTATATTAATGGTTGAGTAATTGGAGAGTAATTTTCCTTTTTCTCCCGTTTCATCTTCTTATTATGCATAGGTTAAATTGCGTATAGGTGTAGTTACAGGGGGTAGTGAGTGTAGGCTAGTCAAAGAGAGTGCCGTAGAGTCCTCACGGTGATGTAAGCCTGGTGATGTATCGCTACAGCGGGTATTCTTATGAGTGATATTTTATAATGATGCGTTATTGGTAATGTTTGGTACTTCTACGATGACGCAGTGATCCTGTGAGCGGCCAGTCTATGATATAGGATGATGTATTGAAGGATAAGTAACACCAGCATGTGAATATTGATGTACGTGATTTTGGGTTTGATTTGTAGTTTTGAGGTTGTAAAGTTCTTCTGTTTTAGTTCGGGTTTGGAAAGATGCTTTGAAACTTAAGGCGAGTCGCGCGTTTAAGTTTTTGAAATAAATAGATAGAAAACTAATCGTAAGGAGAAAGATTACATGATTGGTTCCAATTCCGGTTCCCAAGTATAAAAGAGTGATTTGGCTTAAATGATGTTGATGTGCAATGTTGGTGAAGTGTGATTCCAGTTCTTGAGTGATTTCATTCCAGTCTTTGAGTGATCGTGAATTTTTGCTTGCAACTCAGTTGGCAAATTCCGCATGTATCTTTTCAGCGGGAAGTTGATAAAGTGGAAGGTCGGTTTCGTTTTTGTTAAAAATCTTTACTAATTGAGGAATTTCTCATAAAAGATTTGCGTTATAAAGGAAGGTTTCTTGTGCTCGTAGTTGAGTAGCTCCGTATATAATGGTATTTTTCATGTGAGTGATGCAGTTGCCACTAATTGCTAGAAAGTCGATTCAGAGTAGGTTTATGTCATATTTTTCGCTGGTGTTACAAACGAGACGCACGGTTGTGGATTCCTTAGTGGAGGATAACCATTCTCTTGTCGATGTAAGTTTGATCTATTCGGTATGGGTGTTTGTGGTGATCTTTATATTGCACTGTTTAAGGGATTTATGAACGGTTCTAACATCACCAAGTATTCACATATGAGCTTCCCGGTATAAATTAAATAATTAATTGGAGGGGATAAATTAAAATTTCGGCGTAAGTGGTACAGCTTTCGATGTGTTCTGGGGCAGCTAGTATGAAATTCTTCAGGTCTGTAGTTATGATAAGGTTTGAAAATTGTGAGTATATATTAGCATATCCGGTGATATTTTCATATAATATTTTAGGTATAGATAGTGTATGTAGTGCGTAATTGAGAAAGCGTACATTATCAGTCAGGGGGAATGCAAGAACCACAATAAGTTCTGAATCATGTCAGTGTGTGATACAGAAAATAAATATTCCGGAGTAATTAGGTGGTTTTCCCAAGGTAGTGAATGTCTAGATTTTTAAGCTTTTATTTAGATTATTATTTCTTTTAGTTGGTTATGAGACAGGAGTAACGGGTGATATTGTCCTCTTACAACGGTCTATAAGGTATTTGTTAATGTTTTATAGGATGAAATTTTGAAATCTAGGTGTTTGCTATACTTCATTGACCATTCGGTATTCAATTCGAGATTCTGATACCTGAAAATGAAGTTTAGAACAAATATTTGCGCCCAATGGGCACAAGTTTACAAGATAACCGCTACTTAAGTCAAATACGTAATCATTTATTAAGTTGCTTCACGCTTTATAATTCGGAAACAAACGAAAACAAACAATGTTTAATTACAAATGAAAATTGAGAATGCGACGTTCAATTTGAGAGGTTATATATGTAAATAGCTGAATTCGTTCAAAAGCTTTGAGAATTTAAAAATTAGGCAAAATTTTGCACTTTAAATTAGTATAAAAAAAATGAACAGTTTTAAGTGCGAGATTGTGTCTAATTTTGAAATGTTCATAACTTTCGAATGAGTAGAGTTTTTGATTTTTACAGCCTCTCAAATTAAAGGTCGCGTTCTCAGTCTTCATTTGTGATGTGGAAACATTATATATTTTGTTTAGTCGCTAATCTGTAAAGCATGAAACAATTGCATGAATTTTCGCGTATTTGGCTCAAATAACGCTTATCCTGAATGATTGGGCCTATTGGTAGCTAAAATTGTTTCTAAACGTCATTTTTAGGTACCAAAAACTACTCCCCAAAGTTTCAGTAAAACCGCATTCCCGGGGATTATGGGTTCCTCTTGTCAGTATGGTTAAATTTTCTATTTGTCGTTCTTTTTTTCTATTTGGGTTAAGATGGACTCATCGAGTCGTACAGGATTTTTATTTCTTTATGTTGGATTGGAGATTATTGTGAATTGATTCTAATTTGGAGCAAATGATGTCTTTGTTTTTCTGCTAGAAGGGTGATGTTGTCTTAGCCTTCGTACAGTGTTTCGATTTTTAGACCGAGGTAGGGTATTTTTTGGGGCAGGTATTAAGGGAGTGGGGGTGAAAAATTGTGTTAAATCTTACCTGTAGGATTCTATTAGGTCCAATTTAATTTTATAAGAATTATAGGGTATTATTTTGTCGCAACGGTTTTCTAATAGATTGGTACAAATTTGTTTGATGTGTGTTAGGTGGGATCGTTCCGTGAAATCTGGGGTTAAGAAGTCACCAATATTTAGTGAAATTGAAACCTTCCATTGTGAACTAAATATTCTTGTCTCTCTGAGTCGTTCATAGTAGATTCCAGGATTGTTGGACAGGGGGATCACTCTCTATTTATTTGAAGAGCTTCGGTTATCCGTCGCTTCTAATAGTCGTCATTAGATAATACCAAAGATTCTTCAATTCGATGATTGCCGTACCTGCAACAAATATTGCTCGGTAAGTTATCAAAGATGATATTGTTTAATTTTATCTTTGTGTTTTAGTAATCTTTTTCTATTGGTTGATTCTACTATCACATTGTTATTATCTCGAATTTCATTGATTATAAATTTTCCATTATTTTCCAATATTTATCAAATTTATTTTTCCAGGGTTCCTTTAATACGTACGATGACATTCCCATTGATAATTTTTGGGGTTTACTTTTCTTATCGTAATTCTTTTTGCTTTTATTTTTGGTCATGACGAGGTTTTCGCGAGTTTTTTCTCTTATGTCGTTTAGTCTTCGTACTAGGTCGCTGATGTATGAATTATAGGTTTCAAGTTCAAATTCATCTGGAAATGCGGTAATTCCCCTTGCAGTCTTTCCGTATATCACTTCAAACGGTGTATAACCAGTGGCAGAGTGTACTGAGATATTATATTCGTGCATGGCAAATGGGATGATTGTATCCCAATCTAATTTATCGCGGGCTTTGGTTCTAATGTAATCACCTAACATGACGTGGCCTCTCTCAAGTGATCCATTGCTTTGAAGGTGATATGCTGTGATAGTAGCTAGTTTAAAGTCAAAGATTTTTCTGAGTTGTTCGAAGAGTTGATTAAAGAAACTACTACTTCTATCGCTTAAATGATTTTGGGTACGCCGAAGTGTGCTATAAAATGTCGAGCTATTGCGTCTGTTATAGTTATGGCTTGTATGTTAGGGATGAGGATGGCTAAACAAAATTTTGATAGTAAACATTACATAGTAAGTATGTGTTTATTTCCTGAGGTGGAACAAGGTAGAGGTCCGACGGTATCGATAGCTATTTTCTTGAATACGTCTGATAAAATGTTATGATCATTAGTTCCTTAATTTTATGTCGCACTAGTTTCTGTTCTTGACAGATGGGGCATTTGGTTAGTTCATGATGTTTGGCAATTGGTCTATCATTTCGTCTTTTCGGGATAGACGTATAGATGTAACTCCTTTTTCTTTCAGTAAACTCGCTAAGGTTTCACAGCATGATTTAAAATTTTCAGGTGTAACGGGGTTGTCATTTTCGGAGACTACCATGCTGAATACATATCGTTTCCTATTTATGGTAATTAATACATCTCCCACTTTGGGATTAGCTTTGATTAAGTCTGCCTGACATATAGATTGTATTTCGATTAAGAATTTTTTGGTAGGGGTATTTAAACTCAAATCGGATGTCACGAAATGGACTAAATTATCTTTCAGGTAAGTTAAGCATTCTCTAGTGGCTAATAGCTTTGCCTTAAGATCGATTGGATTAATTATCGTATTGTATTGCGGAGCCCATTTAAGGATTGGCGGTTTTCGCGTCGCGTATTCATCTGAAGATGTTCAAGTCGTCAGGTTCAGGAATCGGAGTTGAGTTTGTTCATTCAGTTTGGTATTATATTGGATTGGTAAGGTTGTTATGTTGTTAATATCTTGGTTATTAGAGTTGCAATGTGGTTCAAAATCGCTTTCCTCTTCACTATCCTCTTGATAAATAGTGGTTAGTTTACTCCATTCTGCAGTTAATGGTGGCCGGATAATTAGTGTAGATCGTGCATTTGGGCCTTTAATTGAAGATTTCTTTATAATATCAGGGATTCGGATTCTTGCAATGGGTAATGATTCGGTAACCCAATTATTTATTGTTTTACCGGAAACTTCGCTTTCATGAAGGTAGAGTGTGCGATCTTGACCCTTGATATTGAGAATAGTAGTGCCAAGTGTTTTTAAAGATATTGATGATATGCCGGTGATGGTGACACGTTCGGCAATAGTGAATCCTTCCTCACTATGTTTACGTTTGCGGCGGTATCTGTAATAAAAATTCCTTCACCATTCTTGAGTGTTTCTGATGTTAATCTAGCCTTGAGAGGTCCTCGATCTGCTCTTGCATCATTAAACTCTTGGGTTGTCATCATGTTGAAT
The DNA here is from genome assembly GCA_900490025.1 of Megastigmus dorsalis. Taxonomy (NCBI): domain Eukaryota; kingdom Metazoa; phylum Arthropoda; class Insecta; order Hymenoptera; family Megastigmidae; genus Megastigmus; species Megastigmus dorsalis. The sequence continues at coordinate 6,496 of UELU01121949.1, forward strand.
TGGGATGGACGCTGATATGTTAGTTTTCTCGTCACTGCGTCCTCCCGAAAGGAATTGTTGAAGTTTAAATTCATGTTACAGGGCTGATTATTAGACTGAATATGAGAATTACTATAATAATTGGGCGATTGATCTTGTGGATGTATTCGGCATATTATTGGGGTAAGAGTGCATCCATGGCTGGTATGGAGGCACACGAGGATAAGACCACGGTTGTGGTATCATTTGATTCCGAGTTCCCTGTATATGTAAGATTGGAGAAAATGAGCAATGTTGCTCGTTGTTTCGGGAAAGTGACGGTGATCTGGGTGCTGGTGGTTGTGATCTTGGAGTACCGTTTTCACTTGTTTTTAAAATCAATTGGGGAGATTGGTATGGCCGTCTCAAGAAGTGTTGTTACAGGCTAATTGTGGAGGAGCTAGTATTTGTTAGTCTATTCCCACTTTCGATCCTTGAAATTTTACATCTTTATTGTCGTAATAGTAAGGTATGTATTTACGGTTCTAGGCGTCTGGATCATTTCGATCTATCAGTCGAGCATTGCGTGTCTTGTCATCGCGTATGTCTTCATCGTATTCATCTCCTTTAGTGTTGGCAGCATAATGAACATTATAATGGTCGAATTGGTTATTATGGCTGGGTAGTAGTCTTTCAATCTCCATAGCCGTCTCTAGAACTGCGTTAAAGTATCTCGTTGTAGGATTGACGAAGCTTTTCGGGCAACACATCTTTTAATGCAGCTCGCGCTCCATTAATGTATGCGCCCAAGCGAGTATGGAATTCTCGCACACTCTCTCCCCGTTTCATTACCGCGTTAATTACCGTTTTAACATAATTTCTATATGATTTTGCAGGCGCCAAGTGTTTCTTTAAACTGGCTTCTAGTGCGTCTAGGATAAGAATGACTTGATTGATTAAGCAGTCGCGTGCCTTTTCCTTTAATTAGCCATGACATGAGTGATAAAATGACCTAAGTTATGTTCTGGGATCAGTGATATCCCATTATGCACACTTTGCATGAAGTCACGCAGAGGCATGTTTGTTCTATCGTAGATCGGAATAGCTTGCGTGGCCAGCTGGATGGACAAGATAGTCGACTGAAGATTAACGCTTCTCGATAAATCTATCATCGTCTGTCTATCGTGATTATCATTGTTGAGAGCGAGTTGTGGTTGTGCATGTCTGGACTCATTGAGTGCACTCTCTGTCTGATTTTGTACATACAGTTCAATTGCAATTTTTCTTGCTTCTGCGTCTTCAATGAGATTTATTTCTTGCAGAGAGCTGATCTCGGCTTGATTAAAATTCCGAAATAAAGAAAGGTACGTCAAGTTCGTCAAATTAAAAAATATATTTTTGTTTTTGTCGGAACCGGTCTTAACTCGGAAGTCTTATTACTGCTCGAAAGTATAAACTAATCAATTACTATTCTCTTGTAATTTGTGTTACGTGCGATTTCCTAATACCTTATTGGTTCCGATTCAAATTGGTTTTATTAATTTAAGCAGGAAAATTCTATTTAGAGTAATATGAGTTTATTACTCAAAGTTATTATCAGTATCTTGTAACGGCCTTGACTTATTATGAGCCCTGCTACTAATAAAATAAGAAAAGATATAATCTTATTCGCTTTATCAGGTTCAATTATTAATCGTTAAATAGGTAAGTAAAAGAAGTACTGAATTGCCTGTATTTCTTGTCGTGACAATGATTATACAATAATCTTAGTATCTAGTTTTCACGCGCTCGATAAGCAAATATACCTATGATTAGCCTTGTATTTCCCGTACATATAGATATTTGAAATTCGCAATAATTTCTAGCATTATCGCACGATAGATACAATTAAACATAAACTAACCTATTATCAAGGATGATAGGCTCTGTTGTCGGAAGGAAGTGGACTCCTGAAACCAGCTGACGGATCCAATCGAGTACTGCAGTATCTTCTCAATGATTCTTCGCGAGCGCAAGAATAGTCTTCCTCTTCTCTTCGGAATATATTCGATTTATTCTAATTAGGATTCGTAGGATTCACCCTGATAACGCCGAACACACTCGGCAGGGACTTACACCAAATACTTAGAACGCACAAGATGCGAGGTTCTTCTCCTTTAGGAGGACCGGTCACGACGATGCGAGTACAGGAAAGAGTGAAAAGTAAGCGTCTTGGAAAAAACATTGGAATATTGCACGCATTTTTATATTCTCGGTTTCCGGATGACAAGTGGGGTGAACTAAATGGCCCGATCGCGGTTCGTCACCCGGGTCATCGGTCAAGCGGCTATTTCGCAGTCGTTGGAATCTGCTGAATTGCATTTTTTTCACATGCACTGCACTGAGGGTTTAATTAATATATCAATTATTTTCGAATAATGTATCAACAATTAATTAGCAATAATTAATAATAATTTTTAATAGCTAGTTGTGCAGGACACGATACATACACTTAAAGATATTCTAGAGTATACTAACAACTTATTATAATTTCAACTTATGTACGCTAAACAAGATGAAATTATGAGTATACAGATAAAATGCGGGCATAATACATTTTGAGGGGTTAGAAGCTTCAAAAATACTAAATTAAATCTTAGTGGCCGCGCAACTAGACAGGACAACGAGGAGCACAGACAAATGCAGTATGCCTACTCCTCGTTGCACTACCTACATATAGATATACGAGTATGCTCCTCGCTGCCTTGCCAAGATACACGGCGTTTATATTTACTTGTCTTACTGCGTGTTATCATAATTTAATTTTTTTTTAATTATGATTATTCTATATATGATGAATTAATACTGATTTAATAATAATGATTTAATTATGATTTAATCAGTTTTCAAATCATTCTTGATGCTATATTCTTATCCGCAGCTGGTTTTCTGAACCGCCTCGCTGCCGTTTTTTGACCCGCTTCTCGCTCTCGTCAGACGTAATATACGTCAGAATAGAATTATGTTTTTCGTAGATGGCAGTGGTAACACTGATAGCAGTAACATGTACAGCAGATATAACAGTCGCGACTCACGTCTGACGCAAGTGCAAATGTGCGTGTTTGAGTGTGTGTTGAAGCAACTTAATACTAAACCTCGGTTTCTTTCTGTCGAGTGATTTATTGTCTTCGCACTTACGTTTGGTTTACTGCTTTAGAGAAGAGAAAGTGCTGCGTACTGTGCCGAAGTTAGGACTCTTATTTCGACAGAAAGCTGTATTGCGTGTAAAGTGCATTCTTGTCTCTTTATTTGAGCTTCATGCACGGCCATAAGCTCTTCGCCAAGTATATAGTGCCCTTTTATTCGCCTCTTGCTGCTTTTACAGTGGACTCTGGTGTTCGACAAAGTGAAGTCTAAGGTCTAAGTGAACATCTAAGGAACTGCAATAAGTATCGCTTACTTTAAAGTTAATTCTTTTCTAAACTATCTTCTACGGCTACACTGCCATCGCTGCTTTCTACAACTGTTGAGAGTAGCGATGGCAGTGTCACCGTAACTCCTAACGCGTAACGTTTCAACCTATACGAGCCCACATGTACACTGCCTAAGGCATTTCTTTGAGCCTCTTAACGTTTGGAAAGCAGTTTCTATTATCTTCAAAAACTTAAGAATCTTTATTATTGATTGGTCTCCTTGTGCCATAAGTTTTCCCAGGTTCCAAGTGATGATGGAGAATGAATGCACTTCAGAGGCTATGCTGATGATCTTATAGGATCACTCTTTCTATCTTTATAGTCTGTCTTTAATCAGGTGAGAGGTTGTTCCTACTTCCAGATGGTCAGTATCGTTACTGTTTTTTCATTACTGTTAATTTGCTGTGAATGTGAATAGCAATATACGAACAGCTACAGAGCCACTATGGAGTTTTTCAGCTCTCCTGGTGCAATGTACACTAAAGAACAGCAGCAGATAACTCTATTTAGCAGCACTGAGTATCGCTTTTATTATTATTGTCTTGTTCCTAACCTCATTTTCGGCTATTATTATTAGTGTGATTTTTTTGCAAGAGTAGTTACAAATATTTGCTATATAGATACAATTATTTCCATTTTTGAAATATGGATGCGGATACAGTTCTTCAAGTTATATTTTAGTGACTTTTTCGTTAAAATTAACATTTTTAATTGTTTACGTAATTGATGATAAAGTTTAAATGCAGTAATGTAACTGCTTTTTTGGATTATTTTATTTTTATTTATTTATTTATTACCAATAAAAGACTTTTAAAGCCTTTCTAAATCTAACAAAAATTTATACAGTAGTGTTGGTATAATGCGTTTAACAAAGTTTTCCATTTAACAATATTTGACATGGTATAAATTAATGTAATTAGCAATTTTCATAATTTCAAGTTCACAACTATTTGGACGATTACATCAAGTATATATATATATTGTCTATATGTCATGCTTTTGGTTATTTTTAGAAGTTGCAAATTTTTGTGACGTATTCTACTTGTAGAATTTTTATATTCGTAAAGGGTCAACATAGTGGTACATTAGTGACTAAAGAAAAAAGTTGTTTTATTTTTAGTTGATAATTATCATAAATAAATTTATTTTTACTGATTATTTTTATCATTTTTTATTCGTTGCTATTCATTAAGGATATTCAATAATTCTATTCTAATCTATTAAATTTCTTCAAGTGTCACCCACTAAAAGATGTGAGTTTCTACCTCTGCATTGACATTCACCCGCAGGTAACGAATTCATTTTAGCGAAGGCACATATACAAAGTTATTTATGACGTCGTCGGATCGTACATCGTTGACTAGTCTTTTAACGGAAATACTACCGCGACCTTCAACAGTGACTCTAGTCTCATCGGCAACGTAAACAAATTCGCTGTGAATTGGCGTGAGCTCCTGGAACCAGTTGCGACGACCACAAATATGCCGAGACGCGCCTCTGTCACGAATCCAAAGTATTCGTTCGTCTGATTCCTGGAACCAAGCCAAGTCATAATTAGAATTTAATACGTTTGAATTAACATTTTTAGATTCTTCGCGGACTACATGAGCTTTTGTCATTTTGATTGTCGCTTGACACTTTATTTGTATTTTTCGCGCGCTTTTTCGCAAAAAAAAATTTACGGTGTTACCAAAAATTATAAACTAGATTCTTTTTATATTGTTCTCTATTACCATTATTACTGGAGCGATGATCGTCTCTGCTGGACTCTTGACGATAGAAGCTAACTATGGGCAGGGCGTTATTCATTTCGTCTGTCGCTGTCAACCAGGTTTCTTCTCGCAGTATTCTGTGCGATTCTGGAGAGATATAAGCGAAGACCGAGGTGACCTGGAGGGAGGGCTGAACTGTCGGCCATGGAGATGCTTTATATAGCATGTATCTGGCATAATCTAAAAGTGTTCTTAATATTGCTTCTTAATGAAAATCACTGATAATTTGGATATTATTATTATATCCGTCCAAGTGGTTGCTTCCGCGTCCGTTGGGAATTCCGCCTTCGGCATTGTTTTCGCAATTAATTCTTCCGGTTTCTTCAAATGATCGAAATCCAGAATACGAGGATGGATTATTCCCTGGGTTGCTAATAGGATGGCATCAATTAGAATTTGAGTGTCTATTTCGTGCTGAAGCACGTGCTCTGTAAGGATTTCCATTGCTTCTAAGAATATCTCCTCCCTTTGTTCCTTCTGCTGCATTCGCTCGAGATTGCTAATGGTGGTTCCGAGCCTCGCTGCATCTGCCTGAATTAACCCGAATTCCTTATAGATAATCTCCGTCTCATTGGCCAATAGTTTCGCCAAGGTGTTCGTCCTGTTGGCGGATTCTTCTATTAGGCTTCGTAGTTCCTCCTCGGTGTCCTCGTAAGAGTCCTGAAGACAGTTTTACCAAATTTTCCTATCGCGGAGAACTATGCTCGCTTCAGCCGCCTATTTGCACTGATGCTCTCAACCTGGAGCATTTCTTTGATTCGATCGGTACTGCCGACAGTGTCTTGTATCTGATGATACGTCTAATTAAGTTGTTGGTGATGCCTACTGATATTGTTCTGTTTTGCATAATGTCTTCCGAGTGTTTGCCATGTCGTTAAGAATTGTGCGTTGCGCTCAAAAAATGCCGATAGATTCAATTTTTGGATAATCCTCTACGTTAGGCTAGATGTGTCCAGTACATGTAATTTTTCTATAAACCTGGGTTGCTGTCAATGCTTTCCACGAGCGGGCGATCGTCAGGTAGGTGGTTAATCGTGGCCCTGCAATTATGCAAACTTGACCTAAAAATCATGCGCTTTAGATTGCCATCATGAGGCGCTGTATTTTATATATGTACTAAGTGAAGGCCGCACTCCGTGCGGCATCAATTTATGTTTTTTTGTGAATTTATTTATTATAAATTAATATTTCTCAATACATTATAAAATTTCTATATGCCATTAAAAGCGAATTTTAAAACTATGTTACATCATATCATATCATATCGATAAGAATAACTTTCTTTGTTAATTCATAATTTATATGGGAATAAAGGGAAGTATTATGAATATATATCAACTTATTTATTGTATCATTAACATATGTGATGAAATATTTATTTAATAATGAATTATATAAACAACGCAAAATGAGGATAGTGATACGTATGGATAATAGAGTACGAAGATAGTGACATGTGTAGATTGGTATGCGTAGATAGTCAGGTGCGTGAATAACCGAATTAATAGATAGCGGGGTGCATAATACATGTCTTAGGTGTGTATATTTTGAATATATTATATAATTTAGTAATTATTTAATATAGAAAGTGAACAATTATTACCTGTTAATGTTTATCAATGATCAGCAATTTTTATATAATCAATAAATTAAAAGAACTCACTCGAATATTTTTGCATAGGTTCATTGGCATACAATTAATTAATTAAATTATATATTTCACTTTAATATATCACTAAAAATATGTTGTTTTATTTTGTTATTAATTATCCTATTACCAATAATTACTTTTAATCAATTCCATAGATATATTCTTGAAATAGCTACGTATAATTACCTGTGAGGGAAAGAATCATGGAAAAGCTTTATTAAATTACAGAAAAATCTAATTTAATAGAAAATCGACGTCTTTTAAATCTAAATGAACATTGTTTTTAAAAATACAAAATTATTATATTTATAAATGTGACACCTGCTTTATTGCTTGTTAATACTTCACATTTTAATAATTTAAATTAATTTAATAATTTACATTTTAATAATTTGGATTCATAATTTAAATTTTATATATGCAAATCTAAATATAAATAAATACTTAGTTCTACTTTTTAATTAATTTTTTTACACTTTCAATCTCTTTATTGATGAAAATTATATGGATAATACGGCGTATAGATAATGAAACGTGATAGATGTTGAATTGCGTAAATAATGGAATATTTGCTATTCGGGTAACTAAATAACAAAAAGCTTTCAGCATGACTTGGGTATGTATATTACCAATTGTTACACAGTAAAATAACAAATATTTAGTTAAAAAAAAAAATAATAATTGAAAGTATGCAAACATATAAGTAATAAAAAAGTAAAATAATAAAATAGATCTACAACTTTATTACTCTATGAATTCATCGAATTAATTTTAAAAACATATGATCGATCAACTACGCATATCTACATGATCATACAAAACAATTCCTTAATAATTTTTTGATAAGGCTGCATTTTGCAAAAAAAATTGTGCATTTTTGCATTTTTATTATTATAATTCTAGATTATAAGTATATTAGTATAAATTAAGAAGACAAACATATAAGATATATGAAGAAGTATAGAATTGTAATGTTAATATGTAAATTTATTATTTAATCTTAATAGAACTTGAACAATTTAAGTTAATGATTTTAAAAATAATAACTATTTTAGTTTGTTCGTAAAGCCCTGCGATTTCATTGTTTTTGCGAATTTATCGGTTTAATTT
>UELU01121953.1:0-15877 GCA_900490025.1 Megastigmus dorsalis
CCGCTACTCCGAGCAGAGGAGTGTAAAATGCCGCGTGCGCGAGGGCTAGGTGGTTTGAGCGTAAATAACAAGTGCAGCGGATATAAATTTAAACTCGTTTATTGCAGTGGCAATATTAAAACAAAACTTACAGTGATTTGGTTGGTTAATTGAAAAGAAAGGTAGACCGCGTGGCGTCGCGGTAGAATATCGCGCGTAGTCTAGATTGTGTCGGTGCTCCGTAGTAGGCCGCGGCTAGAGCGGAAGAGAGCGAGCTCGGGGCGCGAGAATCTTTTTTCTCGCGTCGCGAAGCTCGCGAGCCGATAAGCGAGGGAGGGGGCGTGTCGCGCTGACTGGTCACAGCGCGAGTCTTTGACGAGCCTCACGCCGCGACAGTCAAGCGCGACCACTGATTCGAGCGGCGCTCATTTTGACTGAGCGGCCGCGACACTCATGCTAAACAGCAAACAGACATGGGATGACATAAAACGATACGTGACTAAAATGCTACAGTGCAAAATACAGACAATTGCCTTGAATAATGACGCAACAAACGGAGAATAGACAAAGACAAACAAGATAGATACGATTGACGAATGACCTAGACACGCCGGCCCGCCCAAAGTAATTTGCACAAGAGTCCCAGGCCGGTTTGGTGAAGAAGGTGGATGTTACAGTTCCTTGCTCGGCAGTTGATTTATCAACCGTTGAACAAGGAACTGGGAGTTGGATTTAGCTGGCTGGCCGCTATCGAATTCCTCGAACGCGATGGGTACCACCTACTTCGATCCTGACAGATCACAGTCTGCTGCTCGGCTCACGGACGGGTGACGGGCCCTGAGCTCAATGTCTCTGACCTCTGGAGCGGTATCCCGAGCCCGCCTACGGTCGTGAAGCGATTTGCCCTTTTTAACAACCATAAAAAAAAAATGTTATAACTAAACGAATAGTTTTACTAACTTTAATAGTAAAATTGCCGTACGATTTTTCCTATTATCAAAAGAGGTGGATTCTAAATGAATTGTTTTTTAAGCTGGCCTACTTACAGCTTATAATAATCTTTATCTGTCAGTCTAAATGATTATTATAAACTCGTGAACCAAGTAGAGTACGAACCGACATAATTATTTTTTCAAAAGTGGAAAATTAAATTGCTCATTTATAGCCGTTGAACAAATTTAACTTTGTAATGACATTCGTACTTATCGTTAGTCTTTTGCATAGAATAATTATTATACGCAATATTTGGTTCTATTGTCGTATATCTGATTTTATAAGTCAATTTCCAAGAATTTCTTATTCATCGTATTTGTTTGAATACTTAATTTAAAGTTTACCTCGTTAAAAAGGATTCTGCCGCATATTTTAAAAATTTAACTCAGATTTTTCGGGAAAGGTATAAGCCAAGATGTACTCTTCTACGAAGGTTATAGAATATGAAATATTTAAACTAGACGTGCATGTCTTGACTTTGTGCAATTAGTAGTTAATTATCATTATCATTATTCCTGCCTATGGTGGCCGATGATGTTGTTTGATCAGTTAATTCTCTCCATAGTTTTTTTGTGTCTAGGTGGGGAATACAGCTGTACACGCGAATGTACAGATGTAAGTCGTACAATTTGAAACTATTGAAATTATATCATGAACAAAGTATCCATGTATCTTCCTGCAGAGTTTATATTTGCGACTGAGTGCCTTAGCTTGTCATAGACAGACTCTTAGCTCTACATAGATGTATGATAGAAAGGATGCAAAGAAGTATGGAAAAAGGTATGACAGATAGTATGCCTAGAAATATGGGAAAAGGTATAGCAGAAAATACGTCTAGAAGTATGGAAAGAAGTATGATAGAAAATATGCCTAAAAGTATCTCGAATAGAACAGGTGTCGTGGAGTTGGAATCAATCAAGATTATCATTAACGTATTCATGTGTGTACTTGCAGAGTTGATCTTAGTGCATGCGTGCCTAGGGTCACTGAACATTGTGTGCAGGTAAGTTGCCGCATTCTGCCCGGTAATGTGACGCGACGGACTCTACTTAAGTGGTCATTTTAGTCCTGTATTTCCGGCAACGACGATGAGTAATAAATATTAGAAATATTTATTACGAAAGGATAAAAATATTTTCGCTCACCAAAAACTACTATTTCGACCTATTTTACCCCGTCTACAAGAATATGGCCGAAATATTCGCTAAAAAATTTTTATAAGAAAATAATTTTATCTTTTCAATCAAAAATCATTAAATTCTGCTTACAAAATAATGTCTAATGAGACCTGCTACACTACTATTTTTCCATCAGTTTCGAATAAATTGATGTCAAAAGTGGTGCGCGCGTGTATTGTCACGGTGTATATTCCTAGTTAGCCGTGTTGAAGGCATTTTTCACGTGATCTATGGGAACCCATGATCTACGGGAAAGCAACTTTGAGAAGCAGTTTTTGATACCTAAAAATGAAGTTTAGAAACAATTTGAGCAACCAATGGGCCCAATCTTTCAGGATAGCCGCTATACAAGCCAAATATTTTTATACTAACGAATTCAGCTATTTAAGTACATAACCTCTCAAATTGAAGGTCGCATTCTCAATTTTCATTTGCACTTAAGAAACATTTTTTGTTTTGGTTTGTCGCTGTGTTATAAAGCATGAAACAACTTAATAAATGATTAAGTATTTAGCTTATGTATCGGTTATCATGTAAACTTGATACCATTGGTCCCTAATATTGGTTCTAAACTTCATTTTCAGGTACCAGAATCTACTTTCCAAAGTTTGAGCAAAATAGCTTTTCCGGAAATCGTGGGTTCTCCTTGTATTTTTTTTTTTATTTTATTTAACGTCGCTTTATTTATACTCCCACTTGGTGCTAATCAGCGACGGAGACATGCGATGTGTTTGTAAACAAAGCACATGAATTAATATTCAGGGGTCTCGTATCAATCGGCCGCGCTTGGACTCGAACCCGGGTCCGCCGGTCTGAGTCCATCGCTCTACCGAATGAGCCATCGCAGGCCTCGGTTCCTCTTGTAATTCGCTCACCCCAAGATTCGCATCGCGCCTACGTTGGCTGTAGTACTTCTTCTGCTGCTCCCTGGCATCATAGACAAATCTTGACATTAGATCGCGTAGTGCATCTAACCTCTTCATACGGTCGGCCTACTCATCAGGGTCTATCTACACCAACTTCTCGGCGTGCTCAACCACACGTCGTAAACTCTTCACTGGGCGCGGATGGCACACATAATTCAAGAAGACCGGCGAAACTTTATTTGTCGTTTGGGTCGCGGTGTTCACAGCAGGGCGAAATTCGTGCACATTTTGATCCCAGTTTCTATGGTCTCCTTTGACGAATGTCACGATCATGGTTTTCAGAATCCGATTTGTTCGATCCCGAGGATTCGCTTCGGGGTGATACGGTGGTGTTCTCACGTGTTTCACCCCATACTCCTCCAGTGACGCCTTCAAGAACTTATTATTAAATTCTTTGCCGTTATCAGTCAACAGATAGTCTGGCGCCTCTCATCGGTAGAGTATTAGTTCCTCTAGCGCTCTCGCTGCCGCCTTGCCGTCCGCTGATCTTACTGGCTTTACTTCGATACATTTGATAAAGAGATCTTGGAATACGATCATGTATTTGTTCTGTGCTTTACTCGGCGGAAATTCCATAAAGTCAGCTGCTACAACAGCCCATGGTCGCTCCACGATCCTTCTACCGATCAATCCTTGAGACCCAGTCTGAAGCACTTTATACTGCTGAGACTCTTGGCACTATTACACGAACTAGTCTATGTTATGATACACTCCTTTCCAATAATATTCGCGGGCAACTCGATCATAAGTCTCTTCGATCCCAAAATGTCCAGACGATGCTTCAACGTGCGCGTCTCGGATTACTCGCTCTCTTTTCTCTATTGGCACTACTAGCTTCCATCCTTCCTCGTTACTCGTAATCGGGTCCAACAGTAGGTCGCGTCGATATCAAAACAGCATACTATCTGCCACCCATCAATTCTGAAACTTCAATGGCGTAGCTTGCACATCTCTCATTATGGCGACATACCACTCATCTGTTACCTTTTCGAATGCCCCTACTTCATTAGTTTCGTACATCCTCGAGACCATGTCTGGCACATGTTTTATTGCACCTTTACGATGCTCGATCTCGTAATTTCTTCAAAGCCCATAGCAATGCAAGGCACTCCTTCTCCGTCGTTGTATAATTCTTCTCTGCCGGCGCCAACACTCGGCTCACATAAACAAACGGGTGATCGCCATACTCTAGCTCCTGGATCAACACGACGCCAGGAGCATAATTGCTCACATCGCATTGTACGATAAACGGCTTGGTGAATTCCGGGTGAGCTAGTACTGGCTTTCTTCAAATCCAGAGGAACACCGAGATACTGCACCCTTGAGCAACAAAACTCACAGTTGTCGCCATTCACCACTATTCCTGCATCTACCACTTTCTTCAACACTACTTCGAGTCACTCGAGATGCTCTTCCAACGTCTCAGTCGCAATAATAATGTCGTCCAAATATACGAAAATGTGGAGCTCAAACTCTAGTCCGAAAATGGCATGGACCAGGCACTGAAAGGTCATCGACGCTTTTACCGCACCTTTTTCAACTTGTCGAGGATACTGTCCATACTTGGGATAGGATACGCGTCTTTTACAGTCACAGAGTTTAAATTGCGGTAGTGTATGCAGAAGCGCGGCTCTCCGTCTGATTTCATCACGATGACTGGCGTGCTACTCCACTCGCTCGATGATCTCACAATAATTCCCTTGCTTAACATTCTCTCTACTTCTTCTTGCGCAATCTGCATCATCCTTGGCGACATCCTTTTAAGTCGGTGCTTGATTGGCGCTGCTCCCCGCACATCGATGGAGTGCTTGCTATATTTCGTCAAACTCATTACATCTATCGCAGGAGAAAGTACGTCATTAGTCTCGCTATCGCCCAACGCTGAGATTTCGGCGCATACGGTGATAATCAATCATTGACCGTCCTCTTTATTTACGTTTAATCTTCTCCACTCGCCGTCCGCTACTCTCAACTCGTTCATCCTTTTTCGTCTCGATAGGCTGGGGATTGAGTACTCGCTCCCTGCGGTGTTACAGTCGTGGACCACGCCGGCTGAGCCACCTGTGACAAGGTCTTTCTCGCGTATGGCACAAAATCCTGATGATTTTTCAGAGTGGCTGAGTGACACCGTCTATGTGCTCTCTCCAACAGCTTCTAGCTATGAGAACAAGCGTTGACATTGAGGTGGCAGCTGCTCCACTCGGTTTTCCACTTGCTGAGGACTCGCTTGCCTTTTAGTTCGCTCATCGCGCGTTGGCGTGCTGCTGTTGAGAGACAATGACTTCATCAGCTACTCATATTTTTCTCTTGAATTTTTCGCTCCTCAATCATGTTTTTCTCTCGCTCGCTCCTCTTCCTGAATCCATGATTCGATGTCTCTGAAATGGCCGTGGCGCCGGTCGCGCTGGCGGCTCTGTAGGGATTGCCACTGACCAACATGGAGCGATAACGATCTTTGCTTCTTGGCTCTCGCTCCTGTCGTTGGGTATGCCCACAACACTCCTCTGGCCAGTGCTGATCGCAGCTCAGGTGCAAACATCACTTGCGTGGATCTGCATACCGTCATGATCCTGGTGCTTCCCGTATCCGCCCCCATGGCTTGCTTCGAGGTGACGAATTGGATGGCGCTCGAACTCTGGACGCTACCGTCCAATCTTGCGGTCTGCAGGCGCGACTGTACTTCTTCAGACGTCACTGTTGCCGGCTCTCCCTCTACCTGTTCGATGGCGATGTCTACTGCTGATTCTGAACTTTAGCACATTGGCATCGCCCACAGCTGATTTGGGTGTGGATGGGCCACCCCCCATTTTAGTTTGCGCGCCGCGCCACTGGTTTTGGTTCTCTTGTTTCTGGCCATCGCATGCCGCTTAGTCCGATAACGTGCCTCCTACGCCTTCTTCGTCTGTTGTCGCCATCTTTGGTTTGCCACCTCGCTTTTCGTGGTGCTGGTTCTAACGGCGCCTCACCGCTCAAAACTTTCATTCTTAGTCCTACCGTCGTGGTTGGTAACGCTTCTCCCCATTGATCCTCCTCTGGGATCCATGACATTATCTTCGAGGGATCAGTTCTGCGAATACTGGCTCTTAGAAGGCGGCACTTCAACTTAGACAAGTCTCCGTCGCAACTGTTCGTCCAGACTGTCCATCACTGCTTTTGGGTGCAACTGCATGATAGCGGTGCTCAGTAGGTGTGCTTGTTTGTCCATCTTCAGAATTGCGTTTAATTTTTTCTCACTTTGGAGGACCATGTCGCTGCCAGAGTTCATTGAATTTGAAAATATAAACGCGCAAACCTCGAGTTTTTCCTATAACGCCGACTCAATCAGAAGACTTCAAACGGACAAGCAAAACGCAAAGGTACAAGCTGGCAAAATTTTAGGCCAGGCACGGAAATTTGAGAAAAATTGGAGGGTTTGTCGCCTGCACTGTACCACTTGGCCTCGCTGTCCCAGACATTTAGCGATGGCGCTAATGCTATAATTTTAGCGTGGCAAAATACGAATATATAACAAATTATGATAAATAAATAAGTAAATTTTTAAAATCTGGGCTTTTCAAAACAATACTCCTTGATATTTCAATTTAAAATAAAAGATTTATGATCCTAGATGACAATAAAAACCAAAAAGGTCGAGCAAATCGATAAATAAATAATTTCAAATCCTGCTGCATACGCTCAAATTCTGGTACAGTGAACAAGAACTGTCACTCCGTGAAAGGTGGCACGCGACGCAAATCGGGAAAAATTTTCTTTCGCTCCGATCGAGTCAATTTGGCAAACCAGGGCAAGAAAAATAAATACCTAATTTAATAAAAAAGGGGAAGGGGGGTTAAGCGAAGGCGCAAACAGCAGAATGGGTGTACACAAAAAATAAATAAAAAAAAGTGCCAGTGTTCACCGACGAGTGCACTGCTCGTTCTACATGTGCTTGCTACGCTTTCTCGTCTGCTAAATTTTCTGTCACCGTACGAGTGCAACAGCTGCTCGCTTCGCGTGTACTCATACACAACACACACAACTGCTCTAACCAAAATCTAAGTCTTCTTGACTGCTGCTCGGCTGCTCGTCCAAGAATAACTAAATTAATTCTTACACACACGAGAATGTCCAAGGCGCAAATTAAGTTAAATGGATGCTTTAATTTCTCAGTCTTCTCTCTCTGTGTGATTTATTGCGACGTATGCGCCGAATGATACAACAGAAAAATAATTTACCTCCGTAACCCTAACTTGGCAATAATAATTCCGCACAATTTTGAATATTTCCGCACCTAACGGTTACGTACTCTCGCTCGACCCTAAAAGCTCTAACTTGCTTCGTCACTCGGGCCGCTACGCTACGACCACCCTCGCTACCAAACCACTTAAGCGCTCAATCTCTCTCACGGCCAAGCTTTACCCTCGTGCTCGCAGAATGAACCCACACGGCACAGACGGCACTAGTGTAACCGCTGACGCAAAGTTTGAATGCACCGACCACTGGCACTTACCTCGTGACCAGAATCGGAGATTAACAACCGGCAGGCCTGATGCAATTACACGTGATACGAAGACATGGATGGATCGCTTCGCTCTGCTTTTCTGGTCGTTCGCTGCTGCACCCTCACACAAGGAATGCACGGAGCGCAAAAGTTGACTTGAAATGGCTACTCGACGGAACTACTTAAACAAACTCAAAAGTCTTCTATCTCGAGTTACGATTGGGCAACAAGTGCCGTTTGCTGCTCTTCTTCTTTATCAAAAAAGTTGGTTCCGTCTTTCCAAATTCGGTCTACCTCTCTCAATGTTGTAGTCAGCCTATCTTCTTTCCTTCTATTTTTGACCTGTTGCGTTGATTAGTCGCGTCGCCTATAAACCTGGCGCTTTGATTTGTTATCGTCCCTTCGTCCTAGTTCCGTCGCTAATTCCTTTTCCAATCACGCGTGACTAATTTTAATAGATAAGCGCTAATTTGTTGACTCCTATCTATTCTATTTTTGGTACAGACTCCCTCTATAGCGTGCGCAACACTAATTCCTGCTGCTTATTCCCTTATTCGCATCATCTGGTAATATAATGTTGGAGTCACTAGGCTGTGGCGCTAGGGATTTCCTCGCGCAAGTGATAGGTGCAGTTCGCCGTGGCACGCTCATTAGATACATGCACACACCTCTCGACTCTCTCGATCCACTGTGCCGCGTGATCAATATATCTCTGTCTCTCTCGCTCTCGCGAGCCACGCAACCACTCCGCCTTGTGTAGCTTACTGGCACCCTCAGCGCCGCTCGTGTCCTGGCGCATGCATGTGTGAGTGCATTCTCTATTGGCGATGGCAACATAGGTGTTGCGTCGAAACTACGCGGCAGCAACATCCTCGACGCAGGTCTAGTGTGTGTGCGCGCATCGTGTCGGCTGCTGGACTTGTTGCTGTCGTCTGGTGTCGTGAACGGCTGTTTTGTCGTCACGTCTTCTTCGTCGTCTCGATCGTCGTCCTCATCGGATATACAGTCAAGTTTATATATTTAAGTTACATGTGCATAATATATATATATATACTTTATAGTTTATATGGGTAGACGGTGCATATTTTCTTGATAAGCAAATGGACGGAAGGAAATTCCCTTTAAAATTTCCTATAATACCTGCGAATCTCTACACAACAGTAAATGTCTGAATATCTAAAGACTATAAGTCTTATTGTATTTCAGTTCTTATTTTAGTCTCTCGAAATCTTAAACGAAACCTAATAAACAATAGTCCACTTTTTTTAACAGCAAACGGAAAACAGATGGCTAGTTGCGTATCAAGACGAAGTAATGAGAGGCAACGCTGATACACAAGCGATAATATTAATAACATAACCGAGAAGAACTTTTCGATGTATACAATGACTAATGTCAATATCACACAAGACGGCGCGTCTGTACGTGCAAGATATTCGTATGCAGAAATAGAAAATAGATGTACAGGGTGTTAAAGGGTTGGGATGTACGATATGTTCTACGGCATTGGATAGAGCAGAAAATTCTAAGTGAAAAATCCTCTTGTAACTTTTCGATCCGATGTATATTCATTGAGTAATCATCGATTGAAAATTAGCCGATTGGGCCAATCAGGAGAGAACTACAGCAAAGATACTCGGCGGGCTGCCTCACCCTACCCGTCTGGCGCTTCGCATCTTGCTATAGCTCTCTCCTGATTGGCCCGCTCGGCTAATTTTCAATGGATGATTTCTCAATAAATATTGATAGAATGGAAAAGTTACAAAATGATTTTTCACTTAGAATTTTCTGCTCAATCCAATGCCGTAGAGCTTATCCTACTTCCCTTTAACACCCGATATACACAAAACCAGCGCATAGAGAATTTCTTAATTCCCATTATTTATACTAATCTAAACTTTTCAACCATCCTTAAGTTATAAAATGTAATAATACCAAATGCTGATAAGATAAAGTTAAATAACCGATATCGTTTTTCTATTTCGATTAATATTTTTAAATAGTTTTAACGTATTATTGTTAATATATTTTAGCATTATTTAACGTTATTTAACATATACTTGCTATTTTATATAGTTATAACTTAGCAACTAGATCTTTGTAATATAGAAATGATTCATTTTTAATGTTGAATTAATAATTTAGTTATTATTAATAATAATTATTATGTGTGCGAGTAAAAATAAGAAAGAAAGTATGATTTAAGTTTTAAAAAACTATTTAGAACACTTTTCATTACCAAAATCCAAATAAATGTTTTAAGTAAGTTTAGCTTGTAACAGGGCTGGTTTTACTGTGTGCAGTACCAGTGTACTGCACACTCCTACCTTTCCTGCAAGTTGCAGCGGGAGAATCTACACGGGATTTTCCCCGCTGATCAGGTGTAACAGCTCTCGTACAAATGCGAGACTCTCTTGATGAGTCTCGCTTTCCGTCGATCGGACTTACGATCGTGAGCTTCATGCTGTGCTCACGATACCAGCTACTCAGTTTTTGCACAGTGGAAATGTTTTTCCACTGTGCCCGCGGAGGCGGCGGTAATCGCGGGAATAATAGGGACGATCCACTCAAATGACGATTGCAAGAGTTTAAACTAACAAAATATATTCTATAATATTTTAAGTACAAAACTCTACACTATTTAATCGCGAACCGAGAAGGCGAAAACGCGGGCATACACGCGCACACAAACATACGCGGATCGTTTGCGATACTCCGCAATAGTACTTTGAGTACTTACTCTGTGCAGTTTCTCATACTCCGTCTTTCTCGCTGGGTTAGACGGCAAGTTGCACTGGCCTGCAGTCCAGTGCAGCTTTATTTGAGGAAGTGGTGGGCGGTTATCCACACACTCACACACATACACTTCTCCCGTCGCGTATCGAGCAGCCGTAATTCTCTCGCGTCTGTCTCTATTCGCGGCGGAAATCGATCTGAAGGGCGCGATCGAATTTACCTATCGCGACATCTCTCTCTAACTCGCAAGATCATCCTCGGTGCTTGCGCGCCGTCGGATCGAGCGTACAATCGTTGCAAGATGTAAAATATCCATATTTATATTAATAACTATTATCAGTGGTTGGTTTATTAAGAGTTCTTATTTTTACTGAATAGTTACGTGTAATATTTAAGACTTTAAACAATGTCAAGAACCATTCCACATAAAATTCCATGAAAGGGACAAGGAGAGCGATACTACTCCCACTCCAGTGCTGAGGGATTTTTCGCACAGAGAAGGACCACAATGTATAAATAGAGCGCAAAAATTATGCAGAGCAATCAGTAATTAGTCAAAACGCAACGCGTATCGATATCAGTTTCAAAATCGACAAATCAGCAAAGTAGCACGACGCAAAATCTACAAGCCAACACAACCAGGATGAGCAGCTCCATATTGCCAAGACAACTCCAATAACCGGGATTCCGGCCAGAATATTCTCATCTAAAACTAAGAGTGTTAATAAGTTTATCAAGTGCTTTTACAATTGTATTCTCTGTTGACGACATTACCACAAATAAACCAAAGAGTGAGTTCATTTACAAAAATTTCTGATTTATTTTATTTTTCCTTTAATTATAATTCAACTAGTTTTATAATACTAACAAAATAAATTTGTTAATCGTACACTCACAAGCACTATTCAACGTATCTCCTAACATATTTTGAATTACTGCATATTCTTTAAAGTTAAAATAAAATCCTGTTAATCGTACACACACACGCACAGTACGATTAAGCCAATTTTATCAACATAATACAAATTTAGTTATATGTCACTATTTTTATAATACTAACAAAATACATTTGTTAATCGTATACTCACAAGTACGATTCAACGTATTTTCTAACATATTTTTAATTACTGCATATTCTTTAGAGTTAGTTAAAGTTTACCAATATAGTATAGTACTTTAATTGTTTTCAAATTTTTCAATTTCAAATATATCTGAAAATCCCGTTAATTGTACACCTACAGTACGATTCGAATGATTTTTATGATATAATAATATGATATAATAAATCCTTATTTTTGAGTAACTTCAAGCATATATGAAAATTCTGTTATTGTACATTTACAGTACGATTCGAATGACTTTTCTAATATAATATAATGTTATAATAATTCTTATCTTTAAGTAAGTTCAAACAATATCATAAAATCCTGCTAATCGTGCATTCTCAGTTCGATTCGAATGATTTTATAATAATTCTTATTTTTAAGCTACTTTTAATATAAAATCTGTTAATCGTACACACGCACAGTACGATTCATACTATTTTTATATAACAATCTTTAATCATTTAAGTATAAAATCTGTTAATTGTACATACACACACACACACAGTACGATTCAATCAATTTTACTAACGTATTGTAATAATTCTTATTTTTAAGCTATTTTTAGAATACAATACAAATCTTGTTAATCGTGCACAAACAGTACGATTTAAACAACTTTGCCAATATAATATAATGTAAATTATGTTTAAGCTATTCTTATACTACAATCTAAATCTTGTTAATCGTGCACCAATAGTACGATTCAAACAACTTTACAGACATAATATAATATTAGTAATTTTCAAGCTGCTTTTATAATGCTATATTGATACATTGTTAATCGTACACCAATGGTACGATTCAAGCAACTTTACGAATGTAATATAATATTAGTTATTTTCCAGCTGTTTTTATAATAGTACATAAGTACACTATTAATCGTAAAATCACGATACGATTCAGATAATTTTTCCAAATAATACTTAAAATTGCAACATAAATATAAAGGATGGATTAATTGCGGATAACAGGACATATACTATTCGATCAATCTCAAAATTCTAAGAACAACGTATAGTTCTCGTTTTTCGATCCGACAAGTAGTTTCCGAGTTATTAATTGTTAAAAGTTAAGAAGATGAGCCAATTAACGGGTGGCTACAGCGGTCGGCAGTATCGGAGGCGAAAGGTGAAATGGAGCAGCGCGAAGAGTTGGGGAATGGCGCTCGTCGCTCGCGGTCGGGCGTACGCTTGCACCGAGCGCGGAGGGACGCAGGGACAATTGAACAGCTAGCTGAGCTAGCTTACACTTACACTTGTTGCTTCCTATTTGAAAAATGCTGGATAGATTCTTTATATCATAAAACTTATTCAATCATTTTAATAGTCGACAGTAATCATTTCGAAACATCAAAGACGATTATTCATAATAATTTAATTTGATCAATTAATTAATAATCGAATGTTTTGGAGAATACACTAAAACCAGAACAATCAAATGAAATCCACTTACAACAATTGATTTAAATGTTTAAGTGGAAAATACTTTATTTCGGAAAACGGAGCTGTTCAATTGGGGATCGCGAATAAAAGTAATAGCAAATAAGAATTATTATTTATTTATTTATTTATTTATTTGTTCGTTTGTTTGTTTGTTTGTTTGTTTGTTTGTTTATCTATTTATTTATTTATTTAAGGAAGACATATGCTTTTTACATTATAGCTTACAATTATCCAACATTTGCCTGTATAACTGTGAATTTTCAAGTTTTTTTTAAATACTTTCTTTCCAATAAGACATTAACTGAACATGAGAGTGTGATCAAAAGAATGTGTAAATATTATTAAGAATCGTGATTTTTCGATATCTTTTTTTTACGTACTTCTTTTGTTTATTGTTAATTTCTACTATCAAAACTTATTCGATGCGGTATGAAGGCTCTAAGCTTTTTGCAGGTGTACAGCAACTAAATAATTAATGCAATCGCTGGTATGGCGAGTTATAAAAATAAACTCGTCTACTCTGGGCGCGATCCGCGGACCGTCAAAAACAGAAAGATAGATAGATATATAGCGCCTCAGCCTCAGGGCTTGATGCGCTGCTTCGCCTGCACCTGTTGACGGGAAGGTTCTCGGGAAAGAAGGACGAGTGGTTGAAGTAGAAAGGTGGTTATTTTATTTTCGCTCGCTTTGCTACAAAGTCGCTCGCGCGGAATGGCGGACGTCGCGTCCTTCGCTTTAGAGAGTCGGTAACGAACAGTCGCAGCACGGAGGAACGGCGTGTTTTGTTCGTCGCGCGGCTAGAAAAGGGGGCGCTGTCGGAGCGTCTGCTTCCGGCGGTGGCGCCAAGGAGACGATGGTGGCACGGCTTTGGCCCCCACAGGTACTCCCGTCGTAGTGCTCGAGCCGATGGGCGTAGAGAACGATACCCTCTTTGGGAAATGCTGGTGACCCGGGGTGGCCGTGGCGGGTTGGCTGTCCCTCGACGTCGAAGGCTGCGGTTCCACGGTGGTCTGGTCTGGTCTTATCCCATCCTCTCGATCTGGCTCCTCCTCGTGTTGGGGGCCGAGTGCCCACTCGGGCGGTGATGGAGGTGGCTCGTCGTCGTCGGTCGGCTGTGCTGCTTGTTGATGCGGGGGCTGGGGTGGGTCCGACGCCTCCAGGTAGGCCGGCTTGAGATTGTCCGTCGAAATCGTCTTCTCTGTTCCGTTGTAGTCGAGGACAAAGGTCCTCTCGTTGATGCGACGGATCACTCGATGCGGGCCGGTGTACGGCTGCTCCAGCGGCTTCCTTATCTTCTCCAGCCTGTAGAAGACGTGCGTGCAGGTCCGGAGGTCCTTGAGCGTGAACGGGCGTCGTGCTGAGTGGTCAGATGCAGGGACCGGCTTAATTGCCGCGAACAGCTCGCGTAGCTGCCTGGCAAAGGTCGTCTGGTTGGCCGGCTGCTCGCTGGAGACGAAGAACTCGCCTGGGACTCGCAGTGCCGTACCGTAGAGCATCTCGGCCGGCGAAGCGAGCAGGACTTCCTTGTAGGCCGTGCGTAGGCCCAGGAGTACCGAGGGCAGGGCGTTCGGCCATGGTATGTGCGGCGTGCACTTGAGCGCGGCCTTGAGGGTCCGATGGAGACGTTCCACCAGGCCGTTAGACTGCGGGTGGTAGGGAGTCGTGTGGACGTGCCTGGTGCCCACGAGCTTCGCCAGCTCGGTGAAAAGGCTGCCCTCAAACTGCGCTCCCTGGTCCGAGGTGATGGTCAGCGGTGATCCGTACACGCAAATCCATTCGCTGTACAGCGCCCGAGCGATGGTCTCGGCGCGATTGTCAGCCAGCGGGACGGCGAGGGGCCATCGGGAAAAACGATCGATGACGGTGAGACATTGTGTCATTTCCTTCGCCAAGGGCAGCTGGACGAGGTCCACGTGGACGTGGCAGAATCTGGCGTCAGTCGCGTCGAATCGCTGCAACGCTGTACGGTTGTGTCGGTGGACCTTGGAGCGCTGACACGGCTGGCATTGACGCGCCCAGGCGAGGGCGTCCTTGCGGATGCGGGGCCAGAAAAACTTTTCTGCGAGAGCCCGCGCCGTGGCTCGTCCGCTGGGATGCGATAGCCCGTGAGTAACGTCGAAGGCTCTCCGGCGCAGCGACTGAGGCAGGTAGGGCCGGATGACGCTCCCGGCTAGAACGCAGTACAGCGGACGGTCGTCGATTGTAAGCTGCTGAAACTCGAGACGTGGGTTGTCCAGGAGGTGTTGGATCTCCAGGTCGGACGCCTGCGCCTCGCTGATGGAGCTCGTGTCCAGGTCGGTCGGCATTGTGACGGTGTGTATCCCGGAGAGGGCATCCGCGACGACGTTGTCCTCCCCGCGCACGTACTCGAAGCGGGCGTCCAGCTGCTGGATATAATCCAGGTGGCGCTGCTGGAGACGATGGTGGCACGGCTTTGGCCCCCACAGATAGATAGATATATATTTATTTGCAAATTGTTTACAAAAAATGGTAAATATTGATTATACAATAGTCGGATAAAATGAAATAAAATATTGCACACTTATTTGTCGGTGATATCACAGTCGCTATTACAAGGTCTTAAATACTAGAGAATTATCACAGTAAGTCAGTCTTATAATTAATAGTAATATCACAGTGCGCAGTATATACAAAACATTTTGCTCACGGCAAATAAAATTAAAAATATAAAAAGTCTTAATATCTATCAGTCAAAGAGCTAAAATTAAGTACATTCACACTACAAAGATATCATTCTCTCTTCTCACTCATCCCTTAAATACACTCGTACCAATAAAGGAAAGGTGTATATGGGACGATACATAATAAATTAACACACAGAAATGTTAATCGAGTTCGAAGAGGTACTCCTTAACTGCGTTCTTAAACCTACTAAGGGAAGGAAGATTCCTAACCTCAGCAGGCAATGAATTCCAAAAATGCGCACCTTGAACTTGGAAAGATCGCTTTCCAGTCTCAGTGCGCATCAGGGGAGGTGAGAGTTCTTTTGTCACCCCCCTCGTCGGATCCCTGGGTA